>LGRX02015422.1:0-10560 GCA_001247695.2 Cymbomonas tetramitiformis
GAGCGTAAATCTCTTCAAGAACGGCCCAGTGAGGTTGACCAAGTCAAATTTTGAACTTGCAACTTCTCAACTGTGTCACGCCGCAAATTTGAAGCATTTCATAATCGATATGGATATAAATGTTGAACCTCATCATAGGCCACGATCGATGACATGACATCACCCGTCTGCGTGACTGCGTCCATCGCACGAACACCCATCGAGCACACAGTTTATTATACGCTTATACCACCACCGATCAGTGATCCGCTGATGTGTATAATTACTCATCGTCGACTGCCAGACAAATCTTTGGCCTTTTACAAACCCAGCCTCTTCGAGTCATATCTCCTAGCATCTCGCCAGTCATTCTGGGGCTCTCGCGTGAACCCTGGGGCATCCTGAAGCGGGCTTGGTGACATTCCTATGTCATCGGGTATATAATTCTACCGATTTATACCGACTTAAGCAAACTTAAGAAAACTTAAGCAAACTTAAGAAAACTTAAGCAAACTTAAGAAAACTTAAGCAAACTTAAGCAAAAACCTTGTTCTAGTGGACGCTGGACGCCACCAAGGCGTTCCACCAAATTCCCATGGCCACGGAGAGATAAGACGGCGTTTTGGTGGAAGAACCAGCTGTACCGGTACACCTCAATGCCTTTCGGGGCAGCTGGAGCAACGTCTGCCTTTGTGAGGATCATGGACTATGAGCTGCGTCACCTGCAACATTGCACGGTGGCGTATGTCGACGACGTGGTGGTCTACACTGACTCCACGCCTGAGCAGCATCTGAAGGACGTGGAGGAGGTGCTACGCACGTTGGGAGACGCTGGCATAAGGCTCCACGCGGGTAAGAGTACCTTCGGGGCAGCTACTGTGGACTTTTTGGGCTATCGCATTGGGCACAATTCTATTGGTGCGCAGGAGGCGAAGTGCAAGGCCATGCAGGACCTCCCAAGGCCCCAGGACAAGATGGGGCTTCGATCTATTCTGGGCATGATGAACTACTACAAGGGTCTTGTGGGTGAGCCAGGAGGACCAAATTATTCTGAGATGGCGCGCCCCCTCAACGACCTGCTCAAGAAAGAGATCGCAGACATCAAGGGAGCTTGGGGGAAGGAACAGGACCAGGCAGGCGCTGCAGGACCTGAAGGACTCGCTTTGTGCTGGAAGATGTTTGAGGCCAATCGATTATGACAGGCCTCTCATATTATATACCGACTGGAGCACCTATGGCATCGGCGCAGTGCTGGGCCAGAAGGACGACGATGGAGAAGAGTATATTTGTATGGCGATCAGCCGCTCTCTGAGCAAGACAGAGAGACAATATGCCAGCTTCAAAGGTGAGATGCTCGCAGTGGTGTGGGCAGTGCGCACGCTGAGGCAGTACCTACATGGTGTCCATTTCACACTGGTGACTGACCACTCGCCCCTTACTACTCTGATGGAAAAGGCTGACCTCCAGGGCCAGCATTTAAGGTGGGCAATCAGCCTGCAAGAGTTCGACTTCACGGTGCAATACCGCCCGGGAGCCAAGAACAGCAATGCCGACGTCCCGTCACGTTATCCATTACCGTCTACGACGGACGAGACTGGGGCAAGGCACGAACGGGAAAAAAGTATCTGTGCTTCACGCAGGCGTGGGGGAAGTTGACACGGAGAGTTTCTGTGACAGCTTGTGCTTCATGTTGGCGCGTGACCCTCCCGCAGGGGAAGAGGTGACGCCGGAGGTACAAGTCGCCAACTACTGCAAGATGGTGACCAGGGAGCATTTGGGTACAAGTCCAGTGCATCGCCTATTTGACCTGCACCAGCAGGACGAGTTGGAGTGCAATTACGTCGACATGTTCGACACGGACCAGCCAGAGCTGGCGGTTGATTCTGGAAGGCTAGCAAGCGCAGCCTGGAAGGCGTTGAGCTTGGTACGACCCACGCGAGGTACGCATGGTGAAGGCAGTTCTGCTGTGTACAGCAACGAACACTTCGAAGGCGAACGCATTCTGAAGCCTGAGAAGGTGGACACCAGGGTGCTGGGCAAGCAGTTCTTCTCGCAAGCTCGTGAAAAAGGTGTGGTGTGCTATGAGGCATATGGAGGCCTCTGTGCTGGCCTGGAGATGTTGCTCCGCAATGGAATGAAGGTGATACGATAATTGTATCAAGACATATCGGCAAGCAGTCAGGCAGTGGCCAGAGCCAGGTGCACAGCGCTGATGAGGCGTTATCCCGACCTCATTTCGTCCGATGCAGTGGAATTGGGGGCTCTACTACCTCATGATCTACACGATACCACGAGCGCTGATTTTATTCGAGCAGGAGCCCTTCGAGGGCAGCAATGGGTCATGGTATGTGGATTCCCTTGCCAGGATCTATCTCCAGCTGGAACGCTCACTGGCCTGGATGGCAGACACAGTAAATTATTCTATGAAGTGGTTCGACTGTTGTCCACGCTACAGCAATTGCAGCGGCAGCGGCCTCCAGGTTACATCTTGGAGAACGTTTTCCCGCTGGCGCACAGGCTGGGAACCAAGATCAGAGACGAGGTGTTCCCTTACATTACCAGTGTGATTGACCGACCAGTGTCCTTTGACGCCGCACGGGCAGGTTCGTATGCTCACCGATTGAGGGCATATTGGAGTAACCTGTCCCAGAACTATCAGTTTCGCTCTGTGATGGGCAAGGTGGCGCAACTGGAAGGCCGGGTCGTATCATCGATCATATGCAAGGGCTGGCAGCCCAGGCCAGTGGTGATGAGGACAGATCGCACGCCTCACTATGTGGTGAACGTTGTGGGAGAACCATTGAGGGCTCTTCCTACTATCATGGCGACGCAAGGGTCCAGGGCGTTTCGAGCGTCGAGAATGGGCACCGATGTTCGCAGCACTGGTGCGGGCTCTGAGGAGGAATACCGAGAGGTGAACCTCGATGAGAAATCGCGAGCTATGGGCTACAGCGCGAACGAGTTACGCATGGCTGATGGCCTGAGTGACGAAGAGCTGGCAAGCATTTTGGGCTTGGCTATGGACCGCAGGGCTATGGAGCTATTGATGGCGGTTGCAGAGGCGAGCAGGAAGGGACTACCCCACAGCGAGGAGTCCCCGGTGGCGGAGAATTCCCCAGGACAGCCTATCGCTGTAGATAACAACTGGGCAGACCATGCGAGGTCGGACCTTCAACAGAGACAAGCTTTGCTGGCGAAGTGGGTTGGAAATTCGAGCGCATACACTCAGCAGGTGGCAAAGACTATGAGTCACCGTGACTGGGAAGAGAAGTTGCAGACAATGTGCTCGCAAGGGCAGAAGGGTGCGCAAGGCATCGGTGCGAAGCGACAGAGTTCGAGCACTAAGAAGAAGCAGTGGCAGCTTTACGCCATTGATCAATACCGTCAAAGGCATAAGAGCCACTTTGTGAAGGAGGGTGGAACTCAACCAGCACGCGCCGAAGTGCCAGCTTGGAGTCCACTTGGTGAAGAAAAGGAGATGAGGCTTCCGAGGCTCACATGCACCACCAGACTCACGGACTTGGTGGCCAGTGTCGCTGAACAACAAGCCGACCGAGATAAGCATCGAGACATACACGACGATGAGTGGTGCCTCAGGTGGCTGAAGTCCAAGGGCAGCGTGAAACTGCCGGAGGACGAAGTTCGTCGAGTGAAGAGGCGCGCAGCGCGACACCGGTGGGATGAGGCCACCGATGAGGTCTACATGATCACGTTATCAGGCAAGGAGGTAAGAATTCCGAAGCCTGCTGACCGTTTGGCATTGGTCAAGGAGTACCACGCCAGGACTGGTCATTGGGACATAAGACGTACCCAACACCTTCTATGGCAGCGACATTGGTGGGCTGACCTAAAGAAGGACGTGGAAGCAGTGGTCACTCAGTGTGAGACATGCCAGCGGGTGAAGACCCATTACGCAAGAGAGGAGGTAGTCGTGTCCCCCTTGGAGATTGTATCATTTTTTATGCATCGTTGGTCACTGGACTTGGCGTGGCGCCTTCAAGGAGAGTGACGAGGTCGGGCAGTAGGGTGCTCATCATGACCGAGCACTACACCAGATTTATAGTCTGCGTGCCCATCCCTAACAAAGAAGCAAGCACCATCGCGGCAGCGTTCCGCAACCATGTGCTGGCTGTCTTTGGGGCGCCAGCTGAGTGCCTGCGTGGTGGACGGAGGCAAAGAGTTCGATGGCGAATTTGAGCAGCTGTGCAGGAACTGTCTGATAGATAGGAGGGTCACCTCACCAGACTCACCAGAGGGCAATGGGCTCACTGAGCGGGTGGTGCGCACGATCAAGTTCTGCTTCAAGAAGCTCGCCTTGGAGAAGGGTCTCGACTACGAGTGGGACGAACAACTCTGGCCATTGGTGCTGAGCTACAACGCAGCCCGGCAGGAGTCCACAGGAGTGGCACCGTTCACCCTACTGTTTGCTCAGGAGGCAGTGGTACCGCCTGATCTAAAGCAAGCACCTAACCTGGACTTCAATCTGGAGGTGAGTGACGACAAGGACATCCGGGTCAAGGATCTATTGCAGAGAGCACAGGTGGTAAGGCGACTGATGGTACATGCTGGTTGCAGCCTGGAGGTCGCGCAGCATCGCGACACCCTGCATTATGAAGGCAAGAAGAGGTGGCGGGTATGAACCCACGCCACATCAGTTCAAGGTGGGAGACTTCGTGTACATCAGGCAGAAGCCCCGCAGTGGTATGGAAGTGGCTACCAAGTCCGCCATCCTCAAGTTGGTCAAGATACAGCGGGATGGTGTGGTGGTGCTCGAAGACGCCGCCAAGCTTAAGGAAAAGAGCACCGTGCAGAGTATTGCACCATGTCATCTGCAGGTCAAAGATCAGCACGACTGCAGCGCAGCCGTGCCCAGTAGGCATCTTGCGTGTGAAGTATGCAAGAAAGCTGATGGGGAAGCAGAGATGTTGTTGTGCGACACGTGCAACAAGGGTCATCATCTGTGGTGCCATACCCCAGCATTGTCAGAGGTACCAGAGGGCGAGTGGCTGTGTCCTAGGTGCTCAGACACGAGGATGCAAGCTGCTAACGCCGAGGTGCAGGCCCAGGAGACTAAGGTCTCTTGCGTCTTGGAGGACAGGCTGGGGATGAAGGAGCAACAGTTGAACGAGAAGCTGTCCCCAGACATGCGTCTGCTGTCTGTGGGTCCTCGACGCGTGGTGAAGGGAAGCAAGTCCCAGCCATGGCAGGCTATCTCATCCAGGGAGATGATGTTGGAAGAGAAGGATCTGTTCCTTTATATGCCAGACCAGGTGGACTGGGGCAGGCAAGACAAGCTTTGTGAGGTCGTACGAATCTTCATGCCTGGGCATTGGAATGAAGGGCACCGTACTGTGTTGAGTAAGAAGTACCGAGAGCAAAAGGCAAGGGCAAGGCAATTGAGGGATGCACCTCTAGTGCCTGCCTTGGCTGAAGAAGAGATTGAAAAGCGAGGAGAATTGAGACATATGACTAAGGCCCAGGTGCGCGAGGCTAGCGCGCTGCAGTGGGGGCTTGAGCTTATCATCACTGTGCCTTCAGAGGTGAGACGCTTGGCGGCGCAGAGGTGGACTGGAAGTCCATTGATGGCGCGTGGGACCCATGGGCGGGCACTGGGGTCATCAGCGAGGTGATGGTGGAACAGTGGCCACATTTGAGATTTATGAACAATGACTGGAACCCTCCGCTGGGTTGGCCTGAGGCGCGTGATGCACTTCAGCCGGGCAACTATCGCATATGGAAGGAGAAGTATGGTGTCTGTGACGCAGTGATCACCTCTCCTTGGTTTGCCGCATTAGATATCGCGTTTCCACTGGCAGTTATGGCCAGCCGTGTGGTAGCATGTGTGCATGTTCCTTCTTATAATTTGACAGATATGACCGAGAGCAGAGCAGCTTACTTCAGGCGACTGAGTCAGGCTGGACGCCTGCACGTGATTGGACACTTGGAGCATGGACCTCTTGGCCGCAGGTGTATGTGGGTCTTGGTATTTAAGAATCCTCTGGTGAGAGCCAGGATGTTACAAGGTGGTGAAGGCGATGGTATTGGCATGTTCACCTTCAGTTTGGGCAAGTTTATGGCAGATGGTGATACGACACAGTATGCTGAACAAGCCCATATTTAGGTCTGTGCTACTGCAAGCAGCAGCTACAGATGGGGGATGTTAGAAATTTGGGCTTGTATGTGAGAGCTTGGCACGTGTTTCTAGAATATCAGAATTTCAAAAAGTTTGTAGCTCTACGATTGTGTGTTATGCTGGAACATGCCTGGACTATTACAGACTTATGTGTACGTTGAGAATATGCCAGACATATATATGCGAGCATTGAGGTCACTCAGGACTATCAGTATTTGTCCCATCATGTGCACGCGTTTGCGACAGCTGTAACAAACGCCTGCTTCTCGTGGTACCGAAGCCGGGTTTGTCCAGCTGGTGACAGGCGTGGCAGTTATGACGAGTATGGCAGACCTCGCGCGTTGCGACTGCTTGAGGCAACATACTTGGTTAAGAAGCTATGGTCACTGTAAGATGACCGTGAAGTGATAATAAGATATGACAGTTACAATACTGTCACTGACGTGTCAGTCAGAAGATGGGAAGTGGTAACATCATTAAAGCTGGCATAGAATAGTGACATTCTATTGGTGGATGAAGATTTCAGGGCGGAAGCCTGTTACAAGTTTGGCAGATGTGACATTGACTTGAGAATAAGTAGGCCCGGACCGTAGGTCAGGACTAGTGGACTCATTATTGTTTTGCCTTCGCAAGTGCTAGGTGGCTGTTCGCGTGCCAAGTGCTAGATTGCTAAGACAACTCTGCTCACAGTTTTGTACAATAATTCGTACTTTTGGTGATTTTGTTAATCTTTTGATGAATATATTATACTGTTGTTTTTATCTGTTTACCTGTTAGAAATGTGGGTTTGCATGTGAGAGCTTGACACATGTTTCTAGAATATCAGAATTTCGAAAATTTTGTAGCTCTACGATTGTGTGTTATGCTGGAACATGCCTGGACTATTACAGACTTATGTGTACGTTGAGAATATGCCAGACATATATATGCGAGCATTGAGGTCACTCGGGACTATCAGTATTTGTCCCATCATTTGCACGCGTTTGCGACATGGCTATTATCGTAATATCGATTAACCGATAGTGCAACCCCCCAATTCGAGCTCACCATTGGCCTATTGTTGACTGGTTGTGGAGGATTGGATCGTGGAGACATGCGAGTCAAAACTCATATTTGAGACGATGCGAACATATATTTGATATCAAACATGCGTAGGCGTGGTGCGGGCAGCCGTGTGCGCATATAAAGCCAAGAGACCTCGCAATCAACTCTCTCTCCTACAACATCTGAATTTGCCTCCTAAGCAAGAATGACCTGCCAGTTTTTAGGTGAGAATTCGCTAAATGATAATCTGATATTTATTGTTTTATGAGTCAGATTCGTCGTATCATGGATATCATCGCCTGTTCGCAACTCCGATTGGCAATGACGGCACGAGTGTTGTGGTCGAGAAAAATCCGACGTAGGAAACCTAAATACGGTCTGAGGGAGTCCAATGCAACGACAGTGACATGTAAATAATATTGCAATCCTTATTTTGTCCCATGAAATCCATATTTTATCCCATATTTCGCAAGTTTCGGTGATATGACTGCCCCAAACTTTTTTCTACAAAATTATTCTGCTCTCGATTGGCCCCATGGACCCCTTTCAAACACAGGGTATCCGAAAATTATGAAAAAGTGAAGTGTGCCGCTCACCAAGATGACTTAAGCCTATGTAAATGCTAAAAATCGAAATCGCACTTTCGAATGTTTTGGAGGAAGTATATATATATATACAGCGCCATGTCATCATGTTTTGACTACAGCTATTTTGGGAATATGTCGTCGAGCTATTTCCTACCAAATCGCATTCGCCTGGTTCTGGAAGGCTGTTCCATATGAAATTTCTCCTGAGTCAACTGCTTCTTGGCAGCAGTCCGCCAACGGCTCTTCGCCATTTCTGCATCAGGTTCCTGTGTGTTTAATGCAAAGATGCTGCCTGCTGCGACTCTGCGGTGTACCAGCTTGTCGCGCAGCTCTTTCGATATCTGCACGCCCATAAGCCACAGATGGCTTAGCCAAAGTTAATATCTAGGAGCATCTGTGTACACTATCTGCTCTGCACGCGGTACACAGCTGCAAACACCATCTTGTGGCGCCCCCCAAATACCATGATATGGGTGCAGATGCGTTCAGCTTTTATGCAGACTCGATGCTGCCAGAAAGCTTGCCTTCCCTTGCGTTCTCCGGTTGTCTGGTGACGAAGATAGTACCTTACCACGAGATTCCCTTAAAGCAGCTTCGGCTGCCTCACATGTGAAATGTATCAGACTTGAACACATGAAATATGCCAGGATCCATAAAAACATTGCATCCACTTCATAAAACAAAGGATTGTGGATTCAGGCGAGAAGGAGTAAACCCGCTGCACGAGCATCTCGCATGATGGCATGCCGTGCATGCAGGGTAGGCATGCCACTTTACGGCTTGAGCTCAATCAGTGCAGTAGGTTTGCTGTACTGCTCTGAGCTCTAATCGTAAACGTGCCTTTGATGTAAATTTCCGGATTCAAATTTTGCTCTTTGCTTCAGCTGCTTCGTATATTTTTAAATGTTGTATTGCCAAATAAAGGTTTACATCATAGTGGCACAAGCCATGTTCATAATATTTCAACTTCCACAGCAAGCCATGAAGATTTGTTGATGAAGATACCATATAATTCCACACATATTTTTAAGGAATGTTGTTCGAGAACCTTCTAAACATTTACAAAGCCCTCAAAACATATTTTAAATGAGGGGGGGAGTTACGTAGGAAATACATGTGTTATTTGTTAGGAATAAAATCCGAAAGATGAGCCAAATATGCCTACTTGCTTTGAGCGAAAGAAAACTACGAATACTGCAATGCAGCACATGAATGCAGCCTGTCCCACGCGACAAAGTGGCATGCCCGCCCTTGAGCAGCGCTGAGCCCTCTGACGGCGCACTAACAGTGCCAGGCGCATGGGCAATTCTGAGACAATACGGGCCACCGCACTCGTAGCACAGCTTCGAGGGTGGCTCCTTAGAGATAATATGCGCCACAATAATGGGAAATGGCGAAGCACACGTGTCACTCACACTGCACGCAATCGCAGTGCTCTGTAGCACACCGCCACATCAAGCAGGAAAGAATGTGAACCATCCCTCCTGATGGATGAGGCAGCGGGGTGCACGCAGGTTCGCTAGGCTCACAACTAGCATGCAGAGGGGAGCATCTATCCAAGCGGCAGCAGGTCGGGGAGGACGGAGTGCTGGAGGGTTTGCCGTGTGCATGGGAGCAAGATGAAGTGGGGCCGAGGGCACATACCTTATCCAAACCCTCGGGGCTATTTTTGGCCTGAATCCCAATCACTTTGCGCAACTTCCCAAAGCGTCCATGTGCCTTCTGCTCCTGGTTCGCATTCACGTTGACGGCCTTTAACTGGCTCCGCACCAACCGGAGAACATCGTTCAAATCGGTGCTCTCCTCCTGCTGTTTGTTGGCGCTCACAGGCCGCAGCTGCTTTGCAGCAACCACTTCTTCCTCCTCTCGAGCAGTGCCGAGGCGACTCTGTGCGCGCTGCAATCGGTCGAGCATGTGCACCGCCTCCCGGGACGCCTCACGGAACACCCCCGCCTCTGCAGCCTCGTCCTCACTGCTTGGGTGCGACTCACTCACAGACAGCGCGGCCAGGCGACCTACACTAGCATGGATGTCACCAAGCTCCTCCAGGGCAGCGTCCTGCTGATCTGCTGAGGCTGCCGAGAGAGAACTCTGCAGCCGGCACATGCGGTCCTCCACCTCTTGCAGCACGGGCGCAACGCACTTCGCTGCGCCCAGCCGTGAAAGCGCCTGTAGGTCATCCCTGCTGAGCGACCCATCAGGTGCCTCCCCGTCGCCGCTCCGCCCTGCCGCCAGCATCGCCTGCAGCACCCACGACTGCTTCGACACCTTTTTCCACAAGCGCTTTGCCCCCTTCCGTTGCTCTTGCCTAACGGTAACGCCTGTCTCGCCGTCATCGCTGTCGAGGTCCCAGTGCTCTGCGAGTCCCATCAGTAGCTCAAAGACGACCTCGCCCAGCGTCTTAGACTCTGCTGCAAGCATCTCTGGGCATAGTCGCATGAGCTCTTTAGCGTGGTCTGCGCTCCCAGTCGCCTGTGTCACCGCAAAGGTCACCGCTTCCACCGCCTTCTGGATGCATTTGGCCCGCACTGTAAGCACACGTGGCGCGCGCCTTGCCACCTCCAGTGCCGCCTCTGCGTCACCGAACACCTCCATTAAGGCCCGAAGCGCGCCCTCTAGCAGCTTCGGACTGCTCTCCTCAAGCAGCGCTGGGTTCTCCTGCACCGCCTGCTGTGCCAACTCAGCCCCACCAAGTGCTTTCTCGAGGGCCTTCATCACAGCCATCGCGGCACCTGGAGCGAGAGTAAGCACCGCTGGGCGCGCCGCCGCTACCTCCGACGCTGCCTCCCCGAGCGCCTT
The DNA here is from genome assembly GCA_001247695.2 of Cymbomonas tetramitiformis. Classification (NCBI taxonomy): domain Eukaryota; kingdom Viridiplantae; phylum Chlorophyta; class Pyramimonadophyceae; order Pyramimonadales; family Pyramimonadaceae; genus Cymbomonas; species Cymbomonas tetramitiformis. Next base: position 10,543 of record LGRX02015422.1, read on the forward strand.
CCTCAGCTCAACCGCCCC
>LGRX02015425.1:0-12130 GCA_001247695.2 Cymbomonas tetramitiformis
GCATCCAATGAGGTCCGATATGGTCCTGTTTCTGGTGGCGGCGGTGTTCCAAGTTTATCACAGGTCCTTGCTGTCGGAAATACCGGTGGTACAATCAACCTCACTTCAGATTTGGATACGGCGGCCATAAGAATCACGAACAGTATTGATTGGGCTTACACAACACCAAACACATCTTCGATAACGACTGATGGAATTCCATTAACCCAACTCACAAGTGCTTATAGGAAGACTACATCACCAAACACATTCACAGGCCAAGTGTATACGATGGTAAACACAACAGCTTCTACAATAACATCAGGAACTGTTCTTTCTTTTGACGATGTAAGCACTAACATCAATGGTGTCAAACCCTATGCAGCAACAAACACAGCTACTAATACCAATGTCGGTGTTATAGGTGTATGTGTCCAAGATAGTCTTGCAGGTAATTCTTGTTTTGTACTTATTAGCGGTTTCTGTTCTGTTAACTGTATTGATGGTTCGTACACCAAGGGCCAGCTTTTAGGAGCTCAAGCAAACGGTGTTGTAAATTCAGCAGCAGTTGCGGCGACTAATGGTGTAATCGGGTGTTGTATGGAAACCGTAACTCATGCATCGCCAAATGCAGTTATATGTTATTTACAACCGTCATTTAAATTGTAAATATATTGTAAATGCCTGTAAAGCGAAATAATCCTAATTTACCAAGTTGTGAAACCGTCGTTCAAGATGGTGTCGGTATGAGAATTAAAGGAATTATAAATGGAAGACTCGCAAACACTCGATGTAAGGTAAGAAATATTGCTGACGCCCAAGGAAACGTAGTTAGATATAATAAACAGAACTTACCAAAAACAAAAGCAAAAACAAATCAACGTCAATCTAGGGTGAACGTATCATTAGAGGGTGGGACCGGTGCAAACGCCATTTTAATATATGATACAGGGGCAACGTCCACCCAAATGAGCACAGCAGATGCCAGACTTATAGGAATAATTAAACCAGACGGTACGTCCGATTATCATAATCAACCACAACGTGCTACCGGTATAGGCGGTTCGGTTGCCACAACACAATATTCCGACGTTCCTTTAATATTACCAGCGACCGGTGAAGTCACAGAAGGCTCGGTATTGGTTTATCCTAACGCTATAGGATTGTTAGGTATTTCACATATAAAACACTTTAAACGATACCGCGTGAAATTTAAATAGGTACATATGATATATGTCAAGTTTTGGACAAAGTTTAGTTTGTAAGAATTTAACATGTAATACCGTTAATGGTCAAACATATAATCCTGTACAAACTTCAAAATGGACCGAAAGAAACAATGTTTTGGAACCGGCAACCGCTGGGGCAAGTGTAAAAATTTCCGGTTTAGAAGTAGATGGAGATGCAAGAATCAATGGTGGAATTGTCAACGTTGTACAATTAGGTTCCAAGACAAATTTAGAATTACAAGGGTCAAAATCTACTGATTCAACATTTATAGATTTGAATACATCACTGGTTGAATTATCAGAAGTTGATTCAGTGTATGCTTTGGAGTTTCGTAAACGACCTGTTATAACATCAAATGAATTTTTTAGAATCAATATGAAAGGTGATGTAATAGGTTGTAATGATATAGATTGCAATAAGTTAACAACAAAAACTTTACAATATAATTTTCCTAGAATACAACCTATAGCTGGTCAAGGTACTCGAATATTGAAATTCCCTTCAAATACTTTTGGTGTATTGTGTGAATTTCAGTTGGCAGGTGCTGAAACCGGTTCTCCAGTAGCTAATTTCAAAATTCAACACGCTGATACAGCTGTGAATGAGAACATTGCAGACAACTATGTTTTGATTTGTGAAGGTTTAGGTTTCTTTACAATAGCAGCGGAGAGAGATACATTAGTTGCATCTACAAATTTAATTGGAGAGAATAATTTGGAGCTCAGTATTTCTTCTTTGTATCAAAATTTTCCAAACAATGTTATTAGATTTTTCTTGAAGTTAATTCCTGTTTCTCCAAGCCCGTAATTTCTTCGGGGGATTTTTTAGATATCAATTGGGAAACGTGGGAAGTTGTGCCGTTATCTACATAATTTGCGGTGAACAATAAAAATATTTCCCGTAAATAACCTGGGTGATACCCCATGGATAGAACCGCGATTCATAACAGCGAAATCAAAAGGTGGCAGATTGGGTCATATTCATATTATCTTATATATATCCATAATATGACCTAATCTGCCACCTTTTTAAATTCAGAAAATCTAAAATACATAAATGATACAAAACAGCGTGCCCATCGCGGCGAACAAGCAAAATCAAAAGGTGGCACTTTAGGTCATATTTCCATTATCTATATATAGTCCGTAATATGACCTAATCTGCCACCTTTTCAAATTCAGAAAATCTAAAATATAATTCCAATAATTCTGATACAAAACAGCGTGCCCATCGCGGCGAAAAATCAGATGAATCACAACAAAATCAAAAGGTGGCACTTTGGGTCATATTATGGATATATATAAGATAATATGAATATGACCCAATCTGCCACCTTTTCAAATTCAGAAAATCTAAAATATATTTCACAAATTTCTGATACAAAACAGCGTGTGAACGCGGTGAAAAATCAGATGAATCAAAAAGGTGGCACTTTGGGTCATATTATGGATATATATAAGATAATATGAATATGACCCAATCTGCCACCTTTTTCATTTTCGTCACATTTTCGGGCAAAGACGCAAAAGATTTTATTTATAAGGGGACATCTGCATGACACCTGCAAGACCCATGCAAATCCACAGTAAGGACCAACGCAGAATAACAGTAGGTGACCAGTGGTGCGTGCCGGAGATGACCAGGTGTGCTCACTACATAAGAGGCGTCCGCAAATACTGGGAAATACCGGGAAATATCAAGAGGAGTACAGAGGATACCGGTGAATATAGAGGTGATGCCCCCTGGACACGCCTCTTATGTAGTTAAGTTCCACATAATCATATTGTCTACGTATGCTGAAGGCATAACTGCTGCATATGGTTGCAATAGGTCGCAGCTTCTATAACATTGTGGCTTCTAAGTCAAAAGCTGATAGCCGATGACTTTTGCCAATAATTGCCGACCAAATAATAATCAGGCCGTGGAAACATGTACCCAAGAGGTTTTCGTCCATCGGTCACATATATATATCAGGGCTGCATCCCAAGAACTGCAGGGCTGCATCCCAAAGACTGCGATGCACCTTCGGTGCAATGGGCTGCAACCCGAGAACTGCATGGTTATATCCCTAACATTTTTTACCCTGCATCAAATTGATATGACAGGAGCAGGAATTGATCCTTCCTTGCTAAGGTGTAGTGAGCCTTGTATAAATCATACCCTTACACAGATACGCATATGCGGGTACCAATATATGTGAAAAACTGCTAATGCTACCTTTGCCAGCCGTGGTTTGTCATCGGACTTTTGGCCAATCATCCGCAGCTACCGGAGATTGAGGTAGACGGAGTTGTGATTCTGAGTTGTGCTTGACAAACATAACTAAACAAATTTCACATTAGTACGTGGCGAATCCATTCTCACTCATCGCGATAGATGTTCGTCAAAGCGCGCGTACCGGACCGAAAAAAAAAAAAGAGTTTGGCAGGCGGGTGAGGATTTAAAGTGGACTTATAAAGACCCTCCGATATCTCGTAAGCAGGGCCTCCTCCGCTGCATTAAAAAGAAGCCATTTCGAAATATTCGGAAGGGGCTCTCCATAGTATTCCTGTGAACTTTGGGGGAGTAAGCTCTCTGAAGGGAGGAAGAGGTGGATGCATTATAGCCGAGAATCGTTCGTTAAATCGTCGATCATCGAGTGTCGACGGCAAGCGCAAATATCTATCCGTAACGTAAAACTCGGAAGATACCTTGAAACGTCACTCTGAAATACGATACGCAATTCATGGGGGCTACATCCTAAGAACTGTAGGGCTAAATGCCTAAGGTGAGGGACTAAAGTGGACTCAGTTCCCCCCAATAACCTAAAAACACCATGAGGGACGCCTCAAATCGGTGTAAGAAGACTGGTACCAGCAAGAAGCAACAACAACAAAGACATCATAGACATATACAAAGGTATGCCCGTTGTGAGGTCACAACTCTTTTAAGAGGGGAGATCTGTCAGGGTCATGACCGATGACATATGTGTCATACATGTCATACGTGTCATACCTGTCAGACATGTCATACCATGTCATGTCATACATTATGACAGTCGGTCGCGTCATATATTATTATGACAGTCGGTCGCGTCATATATTATTATGACAGTCGACAGTATGGTCGACCATGACTGTACAGGTCGAGTCGCGTCATATATTTATGACAGTCGTCAGTACGGTCGACGATGACTGTACATGTCGCCAGATGATAATGTCATATCATCAGGCATCCCTGTCATCGAGAGTTCGTATGTCGAACTCGAAGATGGCAAAGCAAAGATACATCTTGAAAACAAACAAGAACCATCTTGGCTTTCAGCATGCGCGGAACTCGCATGCGCAGCATGAACGAACTAGTCGTTATTACCATGCTGGTCGTTCAACCTACGTCTCGGGTTCACAACCCAATGGCGGTACCATCTAAGATGATGGGAGACGTTAGGTACAAAAGTGAGGAAGCGTTGTGCTTCAGCAGATCTTCTTACAGAGACTGCACCGTCACAAACCCGCTCATCCGTACACTTGCATTGCTGTTCAACTTTGCAGTGTTTATTTTGTATATTGATAATATATTCACGGCGCTTGTCTGCATAGCCGTATCACTGCCGGCTATGAATATCTTTGTGCATAATGTTTCTGCGACTGGCGTGAAGTGTGTATGCATCGATATGTGTATGCATGACTAACTTTTTGCTTACATGCAGGATCAGTGCCCGACCGCATGATGACCTTCGACTAGTCGACCCCTTTCCGCTTGTGTTCATCTTCGACCGACTCCACGCTCAACGCTCGCCTACGAGATCCTCGCTGCATCCACGCATACCATTTTAGTTTCATATGCACTTTCATGTGTGTGCCCTTCATGTCAATGTACGTTTTCAGATGACTTGTGTATTCTCCCTAATTCCCCGATCCCCCCCGCCACATGCCCCATGTGGCATCCGCGTATGCCCCCTTGTGACACACGCGCCCGATGTGTTTGTTGCTCAACTGGTGTGCCGCATTTTGTATGCACTCGCTTACGTGTGTGTATCGCATTCGTTTGTTTTCATCTTGTATGTTTTCGTTCCGACGTCTTGTGTGGGATCCGGGGGCTTTGGGTTTTTCTCGCCCATCACCGCGCACCGCCGAAATCCCGGCCATGCTTTTGCCGCGTATGTTCTGTTTGCATAATGTATTTGTCTGACACGCATTAGAACATTTTTAGGCAGAGCACAACACAGCATTTCGCAGGCGTTGTCGGCTTTGACCTAATTTCGGGTCAAAGTCGTCAATGCCACGTGTCCAGGGCTGGGTCACAGGGCATTGGCATTTTCCCAAATTCGTAATATTTCATTTGAATATTGGGGCTGTTTGGCCCCAATATTCTGAATATTGGTGCTGATCATCACCAATATTCAATGGAATCTTCCGAACATTGGGAACACGTCAATGCACTTGACCAATCCAGTTCTGAACACGTGGCCGCCTTACTTCCACATCAGCATTTCATCATTAATATAGCTCAGAATTGCTGCCTGCGTGGCACGTTTTCATTGGTCCAAACCCGATGTGTCATAAATATAGGATTCAAATTCGGTAGCATACCTGGACTTCATTATGCAGTCCTATGCAGTAAGAGTATGCTACTGAATTTCACTATACAGTCTTCCCACCATTGAATTTACCAACATTATTTCACTTTTTCCCACCACTGATTTCATATGTACGTTTCCAATTTCGAATTTTAAGATTTGAAGGTGATGGCCGATCGAACGTGATGACCGATTTTGAAAGAGTTGGCAGAGTATTTCGCGTCGCGCCATTGGTGTGTATAATTTCTGTTGCAGCCCACAGGCACATCGCATCGCATCGGCGTCTTTGATGACATGACAGTGTCACCAACTTTCATTTATATGTGAGCTTTGCGGCATTGCGGGCTTCGCAATCTAAATATAGCATAGTGTGACAGGCTGGCGACGTTTAGCGCCCGCAGAAGGATATGTATGTATGTATGTATGTATAATTTCTGTTGCAGCCCATACAGGCGTTTTTTATGATGGTGTCACCAACTTTCATTCTGGGAGCTTTGCGGGCTTCGCAATGTAAATGGAATGCTAAAAGAATAGTGTTACTGTCGCTGATGCCGCTTCCCACAGATTGTATAATTCCTGTTGCAGCTCATACAGGCGTCTTTGATGACAGTGTCACTAACTTTCATTCTGGGAGCTTTGCGGGCTTCACAATAATAGAATAGTGTGACAGACGCCGTCTTGCGTCACGCCGAAGATTCCATATATAGGTGTATGATTCCTGTTACAACGAAGTTGTGAATTGCCTTTTATTAATCCTGAAGGCATTAACCTGTATTTTAATATTTCCTATATGATTTTACATAATATCACGTCATCATATTTATTACGTAATATTATGTCATCATCGAATTTCGATGCGCGCGATCCATTATTCATTATCCCGTTTCGTGTTTTATAAAGGTTTTACTAATTTTCGGTTTTCATCACCAGGCGCTCGCGTAGCGCAGTGGCTAAGCGTGGTGGTGTGGGGTTCGGTTGGTGTGGGATGCGGCAGGTATCTGGATCGAAGCTGGAGTTGGAGCGGAGCAAAGGCAGTCGTGGAGCAGCGGTATAGGCGCCTCGGTGGGCCGCCCCGGAGAGCCGGGGGGGTCGCCGGGGCGCAGGCGAGGCAGGGGAGCTGAGCTGGAATACAAGATTAATATTTATGTTCCTCAGGATATTTTCTCAAATAAATTATTTTATTATATTCGAAATTCGAAAATTCTAATTTGTATATTTTCATTTTTATATTTTTATATTTTGCTTTTTATTTCATGTATATAATTATATAGCACGGCTTGACAAGAACCCTTGTCCGCAGACGTGTCATCCGAGTTGGACCAACCAGAAATTAGCATTTTAGGCAACGGCAGACAAGGAATGATGACGAGATGGAATGATGACGAGACCGACATCACAAACATTGCGGGACACATATATGTTTTGAAACTCGCCTTTTGGATGTCGGCACTTACGGTGATTCGTTAGATATGTGATCGCGGGCCAAGGTCTCGCGAGCAACCAACAACGGTTTTGACATCCTCGAAAGCTATTCGCAAACTGAATGATCGTTAATCGAATAGCCTTGCGTATTACGGCGAAACTTGGAATATGTTTGTTGCTGTTGCTCATGCAGATCGGCGTACCGCAAACGTCAATAATCGTGTGCGAGATGCACTTTGGAGTGCGCTCGAATCACATGCTTGTGCATGCGGTGCGTGGAGGGCCGCGTGCAAACTCTGGAGGGGCACGTGCGAATTCTGGTGGGGCACGCAAGAATGCTGGTGGGGCACGCATGAACGCTGGCGCACCAGAAGGGAGTGCGAATGCACTTGGCAACCGAGGTGATAATTCATACATATTGTTGTGATGCTGGTCCATTCATTTATGGTTCACAACATTCCTATGATCGATTCTGCGGTTCGCGACTGCATCGTGACACATTCCGGTTCGCGACGCGGCTGGACTGGCAGTCTGTCAGGACTAATATCGCGATACCTTCGGGAAGCTGGTATCTGAACGGGTCGAGCCTCCAAAATCCAGCGTGGCTGCAAACGTGGCTTCAAAGGACCCTCCGATCGAACTGCATGCTACGGTCAATTTTACTTTTAAAAATATGATATGTTAAGTACGAGACCTTATATACTGAAATATTTCTCTTGCTTGGATATTACTGGCGGTAAGAGGCCGGAGATATCGGATGTCGAACCATGTCGCCGATGTGGCGCTATAGCATTCACATCTTGGATACATTACGTGATACAATAGTCCGAAGAAATTCGGTGCTGGAAAATCGATCATCTGAACCGTTCGCTGAAAATGTAGTAATATCTTTATTAAATCGTGCGCACCCGCAAAAAAGTTTACGCCACATTTCTTGGGTGGCATATGACTGCTTTCTCGGGATTTGCGTTTATATTTTTTGTTGAGAGAATCTTCAAGGGAGACGACAGACGCATCCGTGATACTCGTACAGTTGAACAGTACAAACGCTTCCAATTTCCCCACTGACGAAACACTTTCCCCATTGTCGTTCCTCGGAAGCGAGAAACTCGTCCACTGCCGTTCGTTTTTCGATCCAGCGGACACCGTGCGGTTTCCATCGGGCGCTTAAGTATGTGAAAACTGCTTTCCGTTCGCCAGCGGCAATACCCCTCGCTCTTATAAAAAACATTACATTAGGAAAACATTTTTTCGGATAATAGATGTTTAGATAACACGATAGGCTATTCTTTGAGCTCTTGATCAAGTTCGCATGTGCCCGTTTCGGCTCAGTTTGCAGGCATGACTGCAAACTGAGCAGATGCCTTGAGTGCGCGCGACACTCAAGGGTCATCTTTGATCGCAAGCGGTTTCAAAGATACTGGGACGTAAGCCTTGTACTTCAGGAAATATTTTAAATAAGATATGAGTATCAAGAATCTGAAGTTTCAGTTGTTGGGTCGAACGCATTACTCTAAACTGTCCTTGTGTTGTGGGTTTTGTATTCAAACCCAAACCCAAACCCAAGATGAGTAAAATAATTCGGCAGTTCCGGTGCGCGTAAGCTTATGAAACTCTTCAGATATATTCGCAATAGTCCTGGTAATATGATATTAGAAGTACACCCTCTGATGTTAAGTACTGATTTAGTGATCTCAATTCTTCTTTCGGGAGAAAAATTTGTTCAAACCCTACCATGTTTAATAAATTCTAAACAGCCGAGGGGTTGCCGACCGTTTTAGCCTATGAAACTTCGTAAGTAGTTTCGAGAGACTCAAATAACTAACATATATCTGGCACAAAGGCAGCGGGTTGGGTCTGAATACATTCAAACCTGTATTTAAACCCGGCGGTTTGGCTATCGGAAACGCGGATGATGAACAACCGCGTTTCCGATAAAGCGAACCGCTGCCCTTCTAAAAGTCTACACGACTTTAATATGCATGCGTGATATGAAATATGTGCAGATGCTGTGCATATTATGGCCTCGCAGGGCATGCGTGGAGTCCTCTGACTCGATTTCCCATACCCCATGACCCCCTCTCGCTAAACGTGCAGCAGTTCCTTATTTCTGCACGGATCTTGCCCATGAAAAAAATATGTTGTTCCCAACACACCTTAGAATCATAATGCACAGTTTTATTGCGTTCGGCATACCGCAATATACCGAAAACAATAGCCGCTGCACGCTGACTCACGGGGTGGGAGGAGAACGAACATATTGAAAAACATTCACTCAGTATTTCGACTTTGTTCCCACGCATGCAGATCTTTTCCGACCGCAACTGTGACGTGAGGTACGACACGTCATCATTTTCGGAGATGAGGTTGACAATATAATTTTGGTTTCGACTGATGACGCGTACTTTACATCGCAGACATTGCATTGGCTAAAATTTATGAACGATGATTTCATTGGTTCAGTACGGTTGACCTGGCATGTTCCCCGACCCCTTCCCGAAGCGTATCGCGATACTGACGGGAAACTAAAGGGGTCAACATCTCCGTAAGATTCTGCAAAACTTGGTCATTTGACGTGAAAGGACTCTCCTAGGGTAACGTCCACATATATTTATGACACATCGGGTTTGGACCAATGGAAACGTGCCACGCAGGCAGCAATTCTGAGCTATATTTATGACACATCGGGTTTGGACCAATGGAAACGTGCCACGCAGGCAGCAATTCTGAGCTATATTAATGATAAAATGCTGATGTGGAAGTAAGGCGGCCACGTGTTCAGAACTGGATTGGTCAAGTGCGATGACGTGTTCCCAATGCGTGTTCGGAAGATTCCATTGAATATTGGTGCTGATCAGCACCAATATTCAGAAAATTGGGGCCAAACAGCCCCAATATTCAAATGAAATATCACGAATTTGGGAAAATGCCAATGCCCTGTGACCCAGCCCTGAACACGTGGCATTGACGACTTTGACCCGAAATTAGGTCAAAGCCGACAACGCCTGCGAAATGCTATGCTGTGCTCTGCCTAAAAATGTTCTAATGCGTGTCAGACAAATACATTATGCAAACAGAACATACACGGCAAAAGCATGGCCGGGATTTCGGCGGTGCGCGGTGATGGGCGAGAAAAACCCAAAGCCCCCGGATCCCACACAAGACGTCGGAACGAAAACATACAAGATGAAAACAAACGAATGCGATACACACACGTAAGCGAGTGCATACAAAATGCGGCACACCAGTTGAGCAACAAACACATTGGGCGCGTGTGCCACAAGGGGGCATACGCGGATGCCACATGGGGCATATGGCGGGGGGGATCGGGGAATTAGGGAGAATACACAAGTCATCTGAAAACGTACAGTGACATGAAGGGCACACACACGAAAGTGCATATGAAACTAAAATGGTATGCGTGGATGCAGCGAGGATCTCGTAGGCGAGCGTTGAGCGTGGAGTCGGTCGAAGATGAACACAAGCGGAAAGGGGTCGACTAGTCGAAGGTCATCATGCGGTCGAGCACTGATCCTGCATGTAAGCAAAAAGTTAGTCATGCATACACATATCGATGCATACACACTTAACGTCAGTCGCAGAAACATTATGCACAAAGATATTCATAGCAGGCAGGGTCACAGCGGCAGGGTCACAGCAGAGGTGCACGGGAAGATGCAAACAAGAAATGGGCTTGAAATTGCATCAGAACTCCCCTTTGGGTTAATTTCGAAGTTCGAAGCATCGATCTTAGAAATCCAGCTTTCTAGGCATTGATTGGCAGTATCTTTTTGACGATGACAGATGACTGAAAACTCGAACGATCTTGGAAATCTGTTTTTTGAGTTTCCGATTGGCTAGTATTTTATAATGTGACTCGCGATTGAAAAGACGATCGACTGCGTTAATGACAGACGATCATCGTAGACATCTTCACCGTTCGCTTCGCCGTTCGCTAGGGGTGCCCAACTAAAGTGGAGCCGTCCAATGTTTTCAGATCGGGAACATCGGAAGGTTCGAAGAGATTCCTGGGGAGCAACAAAGGAGTGTATCGTATTTTGATCTCTGGAATCGTATATGGACTGTCGGATTCGGAAAATTGCCACTTTTAAAAATGAACGGACCACTTTAAGTTGGGCAGCTCTACCGTTCGCTGACGCGACGGTACAGATCACCGTGCGCTGACGCGCCGGTTACAAAACAGCCTGAGGTAGGATAGACTGTGATGACATGTCATGACATTGACATGACATGACATGACATGACATGACAATGACAGCGACAGCGACAGCGACAGCGACAGTCGACACTGATGACACACCGATGACGCTACTGTAAGCAATATTTGTACTGTAAGCAATATTTGAGCAATATATCGCGAGTTGTGATGACGTGGCAGAGTCGAGAAATATTGTTGCAAAGCATATTCCATGACGTGGCTCTCACATGATCCCTTCGATTAATCGAGGGCTGATGTGTCACAAATATATCATGAAGAGGAGCTAATTAGCCCCAATATGACCTGAAGTCGCTGACGCTCCTTCAGGTCATATTGGGGCTAATTAGCACCTCTTCATACTATATATTGGCATTCCTTGGATTGGTCGAAATATTGAATGCCAATTTATCGAGCGTTGATGCGGAGCAGCCCTATCATATGACACTGAACATCAAAAAAAATGCCCACGCATTTTTATCCCCAAAATTAATATGATACATTTGACATCGTCATCGCTTCGAATCTGAATGGACACCCCAGCCCCCCTGCAATCAATCTAAGGATGGCCCCCTCCCCCCACCCTCAGGGCAGGGGTCGTCCCTCCGGGAAGAAGTACTGCGGGGGGGCCCCTGCCCCTCCCTCCGTACTTTTTCCAACAGGGGGCGCAAGGCAGAAGGGGGGAGGCGGAGGGGAGGGGGGAGGAGGGAAGAACGCGAGCGCAG
>LGRX02015432.1:0-14086 GCA_001247695.2 Cymbomonas tetramitiformis
AAGAGCAGCTCGAGAACTTGACAACACAGGCCTCCGAATTTTCATGGGACCTTTAAGTAATTAGGTAGCACAGCAAAGAGCTTAGTCCTTGTGAAAGGACTGGGATTTTTTCATCGAAAACCGCAGAAATGCACCTCCAAAGCGTCGCATTAAACAGTAACACTATACTCACTTGAGGCTTGTACCAATATATTTTAATATTGCTTTGACCCAAAAATATGATGTAGAAACACACTTTGGGACCCATTGGGCACAAACGATGCCCAATATTGATTGTTGACTCTTAGTCCTTGTGAAAGGACTGTTGATTCGGATAGTAGCCACGAGAGGACTCCTGTGATACGGAGAAAACGTCGTACCGCGAAGGATTGCTGCTTTGGGGAGGACGGTGTAGACAAGCCCGTTGAGGATAAGGTAGTACGAACACCTCGTACTCGTTGTCCAGAGCCAGAAGCTTACGGAATTCAGCACGAGCAATAGCATGTCCAAACGGCATGGGACATGTAGTTCGCCGGCAACACCTCAAAGTTAGACTCGGTTTCACGCTTCAGGCGGCCGCGTCGACGAAGAGCAGCGCGCGGATCGCTCCACACGTTTGGCTTGAAGCCGTGCGGACGGAGCGGGCGTATCCGCTTCTTCACCGTAGGAGAAGATGAAGGCAAGTTCGGTCCGCGAATTAATTTCGGCCGTTGCGATGCTTGCCGTTGCCGATCTGTTGTGGCAACCCAAACGGACTCGCTCGTCATCGTGGAATTCCGGTGTTGTAGCCGAGGCTCGCAAAGCTGGGTAGGCCTCGAGCACAACGAAGACACTCTTACGATGGGATGATGCCCAGCGGTGTCGCGTTCAGGGGCACTACCGGGCGGGGTGGCCACATGAGGAGTCGAGTTCTGAAAGGAGGGTTGACCTTGGCAGCTCCGCGTAGTATTTTGGGGGCCTTGCCAGAATGTTTGATTTCTTTATTCAGAATATAGGTCAGAATTTTGGCTCAAAAGAATATCAACATTTTGAAAAGTGTTGGTGCCGTTATTTTCCCCTTAACACTGGGGAACTTTTGAAAAATATAGGCGCTGTAAATTGAAAATACCCCGCAAAACTGCGATTTGTAATCAGCGATCTAGAATTGATTTGCTTTTGTGTTGTGAGAAGGTTCCGATGGTAGCAAGCCTACATCTCCTGAAGCTGAGGTCTGTGGAGACGAAGCTGAGGTGCAAACGCAACCTCCAGTTGGAGGTGGACACGATACGGGTCGTACACAACCATTTCCAATGATGACTACACCTCCTTCACTTCTAACTTCACCTTCGCCTGCTCAAAGCACTCGAGCTGCTCGAAGACTCTCTGCAGCGAGCCCTGCTGCAGGGCCATCAGGGGCAAGCCCTGCTGCAGGGCCATCGGCGGCAAGCCCTGCTGCAGGGCCATCAGGGGCAAGCCCTGCTGCAGGGCCATCAGGGGCAAACCCTGCTGCAGGGCCATCAGGGGCAAACCCTTCTCCAGGGCCCTCAGGGGCAAGCCCTGCTGCAGGGCCATCAGGGGCAAACCGTCTCCCATCAGCGGGCCCTGTATCTCCTGCAGCTGGAACTCCGCAGCGGCAACCTGCTGCATTCATCATGGATCAGGATGCTGAGGCGATTGTTTCCCCTTCAAAGACTCCGAAGACCGCCGAAGAAACCGAGGCAGAGGAGCAAAAAAACAGGCTGTCATTCGCAAGTATGCATCTTCCCTCCTGAGATTTTCTTATACCACCATTGCTTTTTTTGATGGTGTATGTGCATTACTAAAACCAAGTATACGTTGCTTCTGTGGGCCATCAGGACAATCGATGACATGCATAAGTTGGTCGACCATAATAATCCATGTGCGACATCGTGGAAAATCCCCATCCTGTACATCGATGATGCAGAAGGAGCGTATCGCCCTCGACCACTGGACGAACATCACGCCCAGGCTATTGCCGAAATGATGTACTGGAACCCACACACCGGTTCGGGATCTCCAGCCCTGATTGCTGTCCAGGAGAATCAGGACGATCCAACAAGCACCAACCCAGAGACATTCGTTTGGGCGGCCATCGCGCAAGGCAGATACAGGTAAGACCCATTGCGTTGATGGATGCATGCATATGTGTTCCAACTTACACTTTCTTTGTTATTCTACAGATTCACCTGCTTTGGACATCAGCATTTGCTGGAGGCAAAGCGTCGCTGCGTCAAGGCGGATGAAGCAAAGCACGCAAACCATGAAAATCGAACGGAAGCGTTTCAGTTCATCGAATGTCGTCTCTTCATGAACTTGAGCGCCATCGAAATGAATCAGGTGTGTCTCACTCATGCCAGTTTTCTCAGGTGCTTCTCAGGGCTTACATACTCAAGTGTTTAGGGAGGGTTTACGGTCGGCCAGCTATAGTCATGATCCGTGCAATTCGTTTGCGCACGCAGCTTGGGAATGAGCAGAACAACATTGACGCCTACATGAAGCACCGCAACATCACGGAGATCATTCTTGGCATGCGAAAACACGTGGAGAAACTGATGGCTGACCCCAGCGAGAGAGACGCTGCAATGAAGAGGTTTGAGAACCTGATTTTCAGTCAGGTGCCGCCGAAGCAGACCTTGAATCCCGAATTCGAAACGGCGCTGAAGACGCAGGTGTTCAATCACCAGAAGCTGAATGCAGACAAGAAGAACGTGCATTGGGCTGCTTGGGCTATCTCGGTGCAATCGCACAACTTGTTCAAACAACTTCAGAGAGGTGCTGCCATTTTTTGTGAATCCCGTCTCAACATTATTCTTATTTGCTCTAAGGTGTTTTTGCAGTAGCTAACTGACGATTTGGTATTTCATGTTTTCGCTTTCAGTGATGAAGGCCCACAATGAAGGGGCGCTAGAGGGAGTTGACCCGGACGATGAAGACGCCACGGAGACGACCTTGGCCACGGTTGGGTCATCTCGCAATAAGCCCAAACGTAAGCGTTCAAGCGGTATGTCGACCGGCACAACTGACCTCAACGCACCAACGACCAAGCAGCCTAAATGGGACCCCACATCCGGAAAGCCGATCGTCTACCATGATCTGCCGAAGGGGTTCTATGATACCTGGGCCCCCTTGACCGAAGGACACTTACGTGAGATCACTGAGCTCGTCGACGAAGCCGTCATCGAACAGAAGTACACGGTCAAAGATATGATCAACCGTATCGCCGAGATCAAGACTCTCAACAATGTTCGAGAGAACCTAATGCTGCTTGCCTCAGATGCTCATAAACGATTCAACATAACACACTCCTTGGAATCGACACCGGCCTACCGGCAACTGAGCTTTCTCAAGAAAAACCGGCATTCTATGCAGAACTTTCTACAAACACAACCGAGAGGGTTCGAAAACAACGTATACGACATAAATGCACCCTGCTTCATTGCTTACCTAGATGAAGATGGGTATCCCATACCTAAGGAAAGGAAACCAGTGGACGCTGTCGTGGATGCCGATGCTCCCGAGTCGAAGTTCTGGGATCGTAAGATGACCTACGGTGAGCTGGATGGCGAGATCAATACGCTGCAAAAGAAGCTTGACAGCTTTACGTTTCCCAACCCAGAACACGACTGGAAGAAGTTTTGCGACTATTTCCCAGGGGCTGGGGATGAGAGAGAAATACGTACATTACTGAAGGTAATTTACCTAAGTTGCGCCCTCTGATCGTCCTTCACGATATCTGATTTTCTCATATCGGCTTGCGTGTTCAATTAACGACGGGGTTTGTTTACAACTGTACCAGGCGGGAGTGGTGCCCCCGAAGGTCTCCTGCAAGAACGAGCAGGAGAACCGGAAATTTCAATTTGAATCACGGCCTGCAAAAGAAAAACAGCGGCACGAGGCGAAGATAGAGAAACTGATCAAAGAAATTCCGAAGGATATAAAGTTCTACTGGAATAATATCGAGAGCGCTGTGTTGCTGAAAATCGGATCGACGACAGCATCGACTGCGGAAAATCTCCTAAAGAATCTTCCAGGTGCGTATCTCGGTTTTATATTCCATTTGTGCACCGTAGCTATGTAATTACTAATCGTTTACATTGCACACAGGTGTGAGTTATCGAATATTGTCAAACGTTCCTGAGGGCCAGCAAGTCGACGATGATGACTACTTCTACACTCACAAGATTCCGCAACTGGTTTTCAAGAAGGACTTTCTTCTGGAGCCCGCATCACCTGAATCCTTCACGACTCTTCCCAGGCTTCCATTTACCGGTTTCATTATGGATTGCGAGTATGCTCTGGACTCGAACAAGAGATGGATCCCGAAACCTCTCTTAGCAGGAGAGTTCAAGCAATTCCTACAAAACTTCAACACTTTGACCACGTGTGATGATTGGGTAGGGGGATGTTTCTGTGGCTTCCAACAACACCACGAGTTCTTCGAAGCCGCCAAGCAGTTTTGCCATGGGAACGCCGAAAAGATGTTCTGGGTGAAACCTTTGAGCAGATCGAACATGATGGCCTTGGAATCTGGCGTTGCGCCACGGAACTACACCAACCGCATGGAGTGCTTTGTCTTGTGTTACTACGTCAAGGAAGCAACACCTACAGGTCCGTAGATGTTAAGTTACGTACAATTCTGTGATTGCCTTTTGGCGTCTAAGCATGGGCAATCTGACTAAGCAGCGCTGATTGCTCTCGCAGACGAAACCCACCCAGCCGTGCATAAAAGGCTTCCCTGGATGAAGAACTTGATTAGAGTTCTCGGTGAGGAGGAGAATGCGGATAGTGATGTCGTCGATAAGCAGTTCGTGGCTTCTTGCCGAACCAACACCTGGGAATATGCCCCTGTACACTCGTCGAAATTCGCCATTAACTCCGAGGGAAAAGAATTAACAAACACCAGAAGCCGCTGAAGCTCATCCACGACCTCATCAATATCCATATGCGAGGTCCTGAGTTAGAGGGGGAAGCGAGGGGGAAATCTGCGTACGAGGGGGTGTTACCTCTTCATCACGATTATCACTTCATCTTGGATGCGTGCTGCGGTTCGGGGACCACTTCGGTAGCCGCCAACATGTTGGGATTGGGTTCCGTCGCTTTCGATAGGTAAGCATTCATGTCTACATCCATTTTTTGAAAAATACTTTGTATATCGGTTTTAACAAGTGCTGGTGTCTTGGATGCAGGGAGCAAGGTATGGTCGACTCAGCGAAAGAGCGCATTAGGTTTCCTGATGGATTTTTTTCTTTGGCCGACGAAGTGTTGAGCAAGCAGGAATACGACGAGGTGAAAAGGCAGAGAGAGGCACATCGTAAAGAGCAAGAGAAAGTCGAGAAGGAGCGGGGGAAGAAGACGGCGGTCGAAATGAGGGAAACGGAAAAGGCCGCCAAGCAGCAGGAGGCCGAGGCCGCCAAGGCCGCCAAGAAACAGCAGGAAGATGCCGAGAAGGCCGCCAAGAAACAGAAGGCCGAGACCGAGAAGGCCGCCCAGAAAGAGAAGGACGATGCCGAGAAGGCCGCCAGAAAGAGAAGGCCGAGACCGAGAAGGCCGCCAGGAAAGAGAAGGCCGAGACCGAGAAGGCCGCCAGGAAAGAGAAGGCCGAACAGGGCAGCCGCCGCGGCGGGGCCTATACCTAAGCGGCAGCACCTAAGGCACAAGGCGGAAAGTCGGAATCCGATGCCAAGAGACGTAAACGGTAAAGCTCGCTAGGCAATGATGATTCCCTGGTGGGACATGGTGCTAGCACCTAGGTCAATATTTGTTGATAGTCTTAATAACCTATTGTCTCAGTGCAGAAGTACGCTGATGAAACACGTATGGTATATCTTGATATGACAATTGTAAATAAAGTATATTCTCCAAAGGTATGGGCGACATATGTTGTTGTGGAACCGATGTCCTTTATGGAGCGGGTGACATGCCTCCGCTTTCATTGTGATTGCCTGAAAATCATACTTCAGAGGTTGCTTTCATAGAATGATTGGCAATGCGAACAGGATAATCATGGACTTCGCAGACACGCCTTCGTCGCAAAATAATAGTAGATATGTACTTGTAGGTCCTTCGATCCGAGCGGACTAGTACCGGGTATCTGATAGGCTAATAATTCGGCAGGTCCAAGACTTTCCAAGATCATAAGCTCTATTTCTTGCCTAAACTACTCATTTGCCCCCTTTTCCCGTCAGCGACGCACCTGCTTCTACTTCTACCATAGTCATGCCATCCAAGCGGCAGTCTGTTTTCACATACATCGACCAGTTTGCCAAAAATCACGGGGAGTCTTACCCATGCAGCAGTACAGTTCTTCTTCCGCCGGGTATGACTATCCAAAAGTTGTGGCAGAACTACAATACACAATGCGTCGACGGCGAAGGCATGGAATGCTCACTCAGCCTTTTTCGTCGTGTGTTCAGAGAGGAGCTTAGCTCTTGGGTCAAGTTCCGTCGGATGAATTGATGCTATATAGCGACAGCATATAGCTTTGTCATTGAGCAAATTGACTTATCGTTGGAACACCGTTAAATATGATTGTATTCGAACATATTTTGAATGAAATTGTTATCGACGTTTCACATTTCCAATGTTGTGACATGCTATGTTTGTGACATGCGGGCCTTCGATCCGACCCACCTGAAAGAGGTCATTTGATTGGCCAACTGAAATCACGACGGCCACACTACTGAGATATCTAAGCACCTACCTTGTCCTCACAAATCACTTTTCAGCTTGGCACTTTTCTTTCTTCACCTGCCACCTCATCCAACCATGCCATCCAAGCGAGAATGTATTGTTGCCTATGTTCTTGGCATGTACGCAACATGCCCTACTGCCCCCAGAATGAGAATGAGGAATTTTGACTATCTTCCTCATGGTATGACTGTTCGAATGTTGTGGAGGAACTACAATGAATGTTATATGTGCAGGAATGCGGAAGGCAACAAATGCACGTTGGGGTATTTTCGATGTGTGTTTCGAAACGACCTTGCCTTTCGGTTCAAGTTCCGACAGGTTCAGCCGTAACGTTACCGTCAACGAAATCACGGCGGCTACGAGTCAGAATGTTATCTTGATTCCACTTTGATTTCGAGTAAGACTTAGGATTGCAACCTCCCGAGGGTTAGAGTTTCGACTACTTTTCGATAAGAATAGTATACTTAAACATATGTTAACAATGTGGTAGAAGTGTATAATGTTCATTCGTCAATGGCTTGTGTTTCTTGCCGATATGCTGATGTGCCTGTGTATGGGGTTTTCTGCCTCGGTTGTGTTTTTGTCTTTGATTAAAAAATCGGCGACTAAGTGATCCCGCATGTGCGAGATATACGAATTTGATTGGACCAAAAGTACACTACTCTTGCACGACCCGCGGTCCACTCACGACCAGGTACAAAAGCTCTTGCCCGACCCTTGTTTTTTCTAACATACGCACCTCCAACCATACCTTCAAACATCTGCTACTTACCTTGAAAGCATTGCCATCTGCAGGTATTATAGCTCCACATTTATCCTCACAATATATATATTTTCGACTTTTGCTATGGGTTTCGCACGACTTTCGCTTCAACTGCTAATCACCTTGCAAGCATTGTTATCTACAGGTATAAAATCCTGCAACATCGTGGCCACGTTATGCCTTCAATTCTACGATTCGGAGTTTATGGGACACGCGATCGTGATGAAGACGCTGCAGACGCTATCAGTAAACATGGAATGGTCCACCTGCGATGTCCTCAATGCAATGTAGACCGCTGGATGATATGTAAGTTCTTAAACACCCTCGAGGACAGACATACGGGACACCGACAGGACTTAGGGATCGTTTGGTGGCGCTACACCCGGAGAATTCGGAAATACATGTTTTTTGACCTTCAAGAACCGGAACTTTATCCCGACCAGAGCCCAATAGGGAACGAATGGGTTACCCCAAGGACACTGGTCATTCCAATCGACGTCACTTGGGCGCTTATTATGACGCGGCATCAACGAGATGAAGAGGAAATCGACCTATATTGCGTGCGATGCAATTGCCTTGACCAATAAAGCTCTGCCATTTATGTTCTCCGATAGAGCGTCAACATTGCGGTCAACGTTACCTCGCTATCGAGGGAATTAAAACCTACAAGTGCCGCAAATAGTTGTGGATTGAAGATATAGATTCCAATGTATCAGCAATATAGTAGCCTTAGCACTGTGAAATGATCGAAATCTCTTGCCTAGAAGACATCATAGACAAATATTTGGTGTATTTTGAATAAATTTGTATGATGATATAGATTTGTGTATCATATGCTAGTACCCATCTCAGTTGCAACTTATTTTACGGGAATTGAAGCACCTGAATACGCACATTCATAAACGTGTACCGTGCATGCTGGCCTAAATTGCACATGGATGTACCCATATTTGCATACTTGTACATGATATGCACGCATATGAACAAAAATGCAACAAAAAAATCTACCGGGACTCGCCGAGTACGAAAGCATCATGCACAAATAAATAATTCGAGTAATATTTTGTAATAAAAATTGCGGGACGACTTACGTGTCGCTTACGTGTCGCTTACGTGGCACATTTCAGATGACGTGGCAATAACTTTTAGACGACGAAAATTGTGTCAAAATGAAGGTTTTTAGACGACGATCGAGATTCATTTATTCCCAATAGTCTGTTAACAACTGACCACGCTCAGGCAAACTCGTCGTGAAATGCGATTATTGTGACCTTCCTGCAAACGTTCGCATATGGTTTAATGCTGGTTCGCATCTTGTTGCGATAAATGAGCATACCGAACATTTCGCGTGTATGCGTTGTTCTTACGAAATATTCATGTGCCAGGAAGCAATGGACGACGAAGACGGAGTATACTGGGAGCTGATAGATTAGTAGACCATTACTTTCCGGCGTCTGAAAGGCGTGGAATGAACTAATTCGAGATCGCTTGCCTGGTAGCAACTTACGTACTTTGCAATGTAATAGTAACGCTATTATATGTTGTACGACCAGCTGACTTATGGCTTTTGCGACATATATATATTGTAACACTACTAACACTAGCAAACATTCTACTTGTAATTAAACGAATATACACCGTTCATGCAACAATACCCGTGTGATGATAGTTGTATAGCCGCGTTTTTTGACGCGGGGCTTGTGTTTATGAACACACCCAATCCAAAAAAGATATCTCTCTCCGTTGATTGCTCGATGATCACTCGAACCACAATGGCAAACCGCATAATGAAGGCATACCGTACCGCATAAACGCATATCGTAACCTACGTGGCTGCCACGTGTCTGCATTACACTGCGCGTTATGATGACGTGGCAGGTCACCCGTCGTCTATAAACCGAGAATAGTAACAGAAAAACACCGTCTAAAAACATGCATAGTGGTTCACGTATCCCCAATAGTCTGTTGAATGGCGATATTTATATGCCATGGGCGGTCCCCCGCCAAGACGAGGTCCCCGCTATCACCGACCTTTTCAAACGCTCTGATCGTGTCCAATCCCATCGAGCGCAAAACTTTTTCAAGCACGTCCGCAACTACAATTCCGCTTTGGGATTCACATTCATGCGGGTCAACGTGGACTCCAGTATTTTGCCCACTCCAGTATTCACTCCGCGAATCCCGGAATTTACACGTACAAAATTCAAGGCTCCGTGTCTCACCACATCAGCCCTCCCGAGCCGCAAAGCGACTACCGTCCTGGGTTTTCACAGATCTATTTCATGGAAGGTGATTAAAATACCCTTCGTAAATTCTTTCCGCCGTCATGTTTTTCTTTCTTGCCTTTCTCCCGTGGTGTATCATTCGTCCTTAAACCACGCGATTTGCCATCTATCACAGGTGATCCAGAGAGTGAGGCTGAACATCGCATGGCGCAAGGCCCTCGATCTGGGCAAGATCAAGCTCGGCGTGCGTGGGAGGGTCTGGGTCCGGTCACCATGATGGACCTGCAGAATGCACTGCACGACAAGAACCCACACGTCAGGCAGTACAAGCAGCATGCCGAGAATATTCGTAGACGAGGGGATGCGGAAGATCTCCGTTTGTACATTTGTGCGGATGTCAAGTTCGCGCAATCTGAAGACGCTCACGTATAATAAGCCTTATGCTATATGCTATATTAATATGGAATTATGCTATATTAATATGGAACGTATAATAAGCCTTCGGCGCCGGAGGTGGCCGTGATTATGCCCGGTGATGCGACCGCTGAGAATTCCGCTTCCAGAAAACGGGACATATCGTTGAAACTGCGGACTGGCGGTCTACATAGGATTACCGAGACACATTGCGCATACGATTCGCTCTCTTACCCGTTGTTGTTCCCCCATGGCGACCACGGTTGGCAGATCGGTATCCCGAAGGGACCCATTATCCCACCAGGCTCGACCGTGAAGCAAAAGACCGTCACGGCTTTGGAGTTTTACAACTACCGGCTGCGACTTCGCGATCGTGACTTTTCTCTTCTGCACTCCGCGGGCCGGTTGTTTCAGCAGTACGTTGTCGATATGTACGCCAAGATCGAGCAGATGAACCTGAACTACGTATCTTACAATCAGAAAAAATTGCGAGCAGACTGCTATCAAGGTAATTTGTCGACTCCCTAAACACTTTTCGCCGATTTTCCGCATTATTTGACTCAGTACCGTTGTCATTTCGAGTGCAGGCCTCTCAGACGCCGTGTCCATTAACGACGTCGTGGATGGGAGTGCTATCGGCAAGCGCGTTATACTGCCCTCGAGCTTTACGGGTAGTCCCCGAGACATGCACCAACGGTACCAAGACTCCATGGCACGCGTGCGGCATTTCCACAAGCCGGATTTGTTCATCACCATGACGTGCAACCCGAAGTGGCAAGAGATTCTCGATGCCCTCCCGCCTAGACAAACGGCGGCGGATCGTCCAGATATTGTGGCTCGAGTGTTCCACATGAAGCTCGAGGCATTGCTGGTGGATCTCGGCATCAAGGGAGCCCGCAGTGCCGGAGTCTTTGGGCGCGTGGTGTCATTCGCATGGGTCGTGGAATTCCAGAAGCGGGGCCTCCCGCATGCCCACATACTTCTCATTCTTCACCCTGGTGATAAGCCGATGCCCGATGCCTACGACCAGTATTGTTCTGCTGAGATACCGGACCCGTGACACAACCGCTATTGTATGCCACCGTGAGCTCCTGTATGATGCATGGTCCTTGCGGTCCTTCGAATCCGTCCTCGCCGTGCATGCAAGACGACCGATGTCCCGGCGTGTGTTGCAAAAAGTTCCCACGCGTGTTTCGCGAACTGACGCACTCCTCCGCCGAGGGTTTCCCTGAGTACAGGCGGCGGGACGATGGTCGTCGAGTGCCACCGAGAAGTGAGTGTCTGGGTCGCCGATCCCCTCCACGTGGAAACGCAGGCGCTGTAGTGCACAACGCCCATCATGCGGGTGCACGTGCGCAGACTCCTCGTAGAGGGCAAGAGCGGTGCCACGAAGGACTGTGGGGAGCACAGCGTAGATGAGCTCGTTGAGGGTGAGGTGGTACTCAGAGTACAACTCGAAGTCCAGATCGAGCAGCTTCAAGATCTCGTCGCGTGAAATCGGACCAAAAACGTGGGAGAGGTTCGCCAGTAACACCGCGAAGTCGCTCTCGGCCTCAGGTCCATCAAGGGTAATACCGACGTTGGACTTGAAGCCATGGGCACGTAAGAGCTTGGCCAACTCCTCGCCGTAGGAGAAGGCGTAGTCCAGCTTGTCGACGAATTCCGTACGCTGCGATGCACGCACAGTTGTAGAAACCCAGACGGAGCCGTCATGGTGGAACTCCGCAGAGGTGGCAGAGCGAGAGACCGGAGTAGGACGTGGCCTCAATGTCGACATGCGTACAATGGGGTCCAGCGGCTGCTCCCTCTGGGGACTCGCAGAGGAGGACCTGGAAGGAGTGCTGCCGGAATCCCGGGCAGCACGCAGACGGCTGCCAAGGGAAACGTGCTCGCCCGACATCGCTGGAAGGATGTAGTACGGAATGTTGGTGTTGCGGCGCGAAGTGTACGCGCAATCAAGGGGAAGTGTTTCCCTTGCCAGATGAGCGGTGCCAGTGGGGCACGCGGAAAGCAGATGGTGATGAATAAAGAGCGAGGAGCTCAGTCAGATTGGCGTGAGCGTGCGTCACGGAGAACCGCAAAATGCTGCGGGATCAAAGAAACAACGGGAGCCAACAAGCGACCACTGACCGGTGGAAAGGACCGATAACCTGAAAGAGACAGTGAAATAAATATATAACGGTGATACTGAATATATATATGTGCACTGAACTCCTAAAGTGATGCACAGCTGGACAGTGGTAAACAGGCCGGCTATCACTGCAGTCTAACACACTGAGAAGGAATCGTGGTAGAATGTGGTAAACTGGTGTTAAAATGTGGTAAACTGGTGGTAAACGGCGGTAAGCCCCTATGTGGGGTGGTAATCAGGTGGTAAACGTTAAAATATTTATATTTAAAAAAAAACTGACGGTAAATCATTGGTAATTTGCGGTAACATAGGTTGAAGCATGGTAAAAGCCTGGTAATTTCAGAACGGAGCGTGGTAAACGAAGATCTGGAATGGTAAATGGTCGTGGCCTAATGGTAAATGGATATAAAACTTCGCAATGTAGTATAAATATAGAGACGGAGCTGGTAAACCGTGGTAAACGAGGATCCTGAATGGTAGATGTGCAATTCTCTGGTCTGTGGCCAAGGTAGAATTGACAGGAGTGGAGCGACTGGCGAATGGCGGCCAGGTATGAACGCAGGCAGTGGGGTATATCGATCATCGTTCAGTAGATAGCTAGGTGGGATGCGTCACATACAGATCGTATCATACCTGTCTCGGCTAAACCAGTAGGGAGCCGAAAGGTAGCCGATTTTAGTGGCCACGCGCACCATAGCTGGTAAGAGATAGAGGTAACGTAGCCAAGAAACCAAGTTAGGTTCTTGAAGTTGAAGTTTGCAAAAAACAGTTAAACTGTAACAGTTTTTTTTTTGTTTATTTAACTTAAGTAGCAGAAGGTCGAGAAAGAAAATGGCTGGTAAGTAGTTTTACTTTTTTCTTGAATCACGTGGGTGACAGAAAGCAGTTCTGTTGCAATGTATGCAGAACAGGTAGTTTACTTTTAAAAGCGAGTGCTGTTACTTATGAATGGAGAGTACCCGGACAGGAGCAACGAGCGCTGCTGAACAAGGTGCACCCAAACGGGCAAGGACGGCCACGGTTGGCAGCGAGGCAGGCCAGGCCGCACTCGCTCCAAAGGTTACGTGCCCCATGCTGGTCTCTTGTGGATGTGCATGTTGGATAGGTTCGTGGCTTAATTAGTTAACCGCTGTTCGACTGAAAGAGCGGACGGCTCCTGAAAGTTTCTGCGTAAATAGGTGGTCAGCGAATATGTGGATACACACAGCCGGTGACTGCGCCCTGGTGCGGAATCACGTGCTTAGGAAAAGTCACCGGCTGTGCGTATTCATTCAGGTATGCAGGCCATGCCGCACTCGCTCCAAAGGTTACGTGCCCCATGCTTGTCTCTTGTGGATGTGCATGTTGGATAGGTTCGTGGCTTAATTAGTTAACCGCTGTTCGACTGAAAGAGCGGACGGCTCCTGAAAGTTTCTGCGTTAATAGGTGGTCAGCGAATATGTGGATACACACAGCCGGTGACTGCGCCCTGGTGCGGAATCACGTGCTTAGGAAAAGTCACCGGCTGTGCGTATTCATTCAGGTATGTGGACTCCCCTGTTTTCCGGCATGCACGCTGTGGGATGCCACTGCTGTGGGAATATCCCATGGTTTCCGCAGTGGATTCAAACATGCTTTCGTGAACTGGTGCGCAGGCCTCCGAAGCTGCAACCGTGCAGGGAGGCGGCCTCCCCCCGGTCGCTGGAGGAGTGGTCGAGGAAAACCCGGTAAGACCGTGAACTTTTCCTTCCCCTCCCTTCCCGTACGGGATCCCGCCCGCCCGCCCTTCATCTCGTGAACGCAGCCGCCACTCCGCGGGTGCCTGGTCAGCAGGCTGTCGGGCGACTGTTCATCTGCGGTTGCGAATCAGCGGCCAAGGGGTGAACGGCGAGTCATGGGTGGGAT
>LGRX02015433.1:0-16064 GCA_001247695.2 Cymbomonas tetramitiformis
AACAACTCCCTCTCTTCCCTGAAGAGCCGTGAGCCGCTCACCTCGAACAACTCCCTCTCTTCCCTGAAGAGTCGTGAGCCGCTTCTCGGCTTGTAGCGCGGAAAATCATGGATCTCATAGAATGCAAACCCGTGGTCCTCCTCCTTCTTCCTTTCACCGCCCGTCCTTCTGCCATTATTGTTGCCGTGGCGGCGTTGGCGACTGTCTTGGTTACCGTGCTGACGGCCCCCTGTTGAGCAGCCAACCTTCTACGGAATCTGAACCAGGTCGCAAACTCTCAACCGGCTCTTAGAGCGAGCGAATGAGTGGCTAATGTGTCACAGGGGGGCCAACAGTCCTTGGAGATGGCGAGGCGTATGCTATTGGTGATTGTTCGAGTCTCGGGGAACCAACAGTCCTCGGAGATACGAATGGACAAAACAGGAAAGGGCTAAACCGTAGAAGGCTTTCGGGTTGACGCCGTGTGCACTCCTCTTCGAACATATCTAAAGATGGGAATGCAGGTAGACTCGGCAACGCTTACAGGGCTGATGGTTCACTGCAACTGAGGGTATGATGACCAGGCTTTAATGCGCCCTTGCCACTCGCCTAGAAAGGCGTAAGTGATCACATCAGTCGGTATGCTGTAGGAGATACGGTGCCGGGAGTGCGAGTCTTACTTGTGTCAAAGTCGGCGTCTTCAAAGACCACCCGGCCGTTGTTGAATAGCCCATTCATCCCCCGCATCCTGCACCAAGGAGCTCCTTCGTTACACCCGAGACTCCTCGTCTCGAAGGCGGGTCTATATAAGATATATACGGTGCATGTACACAAAAGATTAGCAGTGCAAACGACCTACCAAACACAACTGCGATTCACAACTCGCTCTGGTGGATCTGCATCCAGTGCACAAGAGAAAATAGAGGATGTCGCGAAGCACTGGATAGCCTCTGCACCAAACTTGATTCGGTAAACGAATCCAAGGCCTGATGCAGCCTCCTGTGTATCCTTCAGCAAAATGAAATGAGGTAGGTCAGCTCAAGTTTGGGTACCCTCTCATCCTGCGGTTGACCTCCTGACGCTCAAGGCGCCATAGCCTCTTCTGCTCCGCATCCCTCTCATTTTGTCTCGCCCTGCAACGTGACCACACTCGCAAGGGATAACCACGGTAAACAAACCTCTTCTGCAAGCGTATCAGAGGTCAGCGGAAGGCGCTCAGAAAGGTCCCTGCAAAGAATTGCAGAGCGATGCCCCTTTCTATACTTGTGGAGCTGTTCTATACGGTACTGGTGTAAACTCACTTCATTTTGTCTTTCTTATTCGACTTTGGAGTTGGATCGCCTTTTTCTTGCTTCGGCTTGCCTTTGCTGGGATTCGCCTTGGCCCTGCAGCAGGGTACTGGTAAGGTGCACAAGAAGGATGCGGAATAAACACTTCGCAGAGCAATAAGATGGAGGATAAGCGGTCAAATGGTCGTGTTGAACGTTATTCATGTGATGCGGCTGTGCAAAGTGGGACGTGATGTATATATGCCCCACAAGTTACATTCGTCTTGGGACACACTTCTTAAAAGCCGCTGGCGACGTGAAGAAGGTTCTCCTGAAGGCGTGTGCGTCTGTCATTGCAGCGAATTTAAAGCCAGTGCCCCCACATATGAGCATGCTTGAGGATGCCACTGTCCGCATTCCCCAACTTCGTTGGCATGGCGAGCATGGAAAGGAAGTTGTGCACGGAACAGTCCCCCTGTGATGACGAGAAGTCCGTACAACCCTATAGTCAATTCTCGCATCTTCCAGAATAACACAGACCAGACGGTTTTGTAGCGCTGATACACCCTTGAAGGGAAGCAAAGGGAAAAAGCAAGCTTGTAGCTTCGAAAGCGTGACTTCGTTTGGGATGGGGCCTCCAGCCGACAGACTCTATCAGTGATAACAAAGGCCAAGAAAGCTACCTGCTCGTCTTGGCACTGGCGGCTGCAAAGAGCCGAAGTTGTGACCCACTTGCCCAAGGATCCTGCGAGATATTTGGCCGTTAGATATGTGTTATTCTAAATCCCAAGAAATTTGGTGTGTCGGTGAGACTCGGGATATGTGTCCCTCCTTGAGTTCATTGACAAACGGTACGGTGGGCTCGAGCGGTCCACGCGTTTGGAAAACTCGAGACGTGATCGATGACATGTAGCGTAAAACGAGCGAAGCTCTGAATGCGTTGAGTGAGTTTGCTGCGCGCTGACTTGGAGAAATATATTATCGAAACAGCTTTAACAAGAAACGTCGGGCGCGCCGTCGAACTCTACAGGGTGGCGTACTTGAGAGCATACTGCTGCATTCGACAATATTTTCAGATGCGAAGTATCAATTCTGCGCGCGAGACAGAATCCTGATCGAATTGTTTGGAGCATGGTTTCGGATTTTCACAAAAGGAAGACGAAGAAAGTGCGGTGCAAAGGCTGGCAGTCAGCTATTAGCCAGCCCAACTTGAACGCTTAGTATCCTCACACGTTACAACGAGGCCCAGATCGAAGTTGCGGCGACGACTGATACCTCTTGGAACAGCGGTGGAATTATACAGATCGAGTGAACCGCTCAAATGGTTTTGGCACAGGATCGGAGAAAGTGCTGGTTGATGTGACTGACTTCGACAAGAGCGAATGACGTTTCAGGCTGCGACCGTGCTATGGCAATCTCAACCTAGATTTTGATCTCAACCATGGTCCACACTCCACGGCGCATGTTATCAAAAGCACAAACCGAGTCGCAACTTCTGAACTCAGATGTCCACCTTTTCGTTTTGTGCTGCCGATGCCGCTCGACTGAGGTGAACTGAAGTGAACGCCCATACGCGATACGGGAAACTCGCATCGCAGTGCATTGCAGTCGTATCACTGGTCAGTGCAATGACATGTCGTATATCGTATATCGCAGCCGCTTGTTTTCAAAAGAGACGTAAACACCATAGAACACAAGCGGTTGCGATCTGCGACGTGTCACTGCACTGACCACGTCACTGCGTGACCGTCACGCTCTACACCTACTGTTTTAGTGTTTTTTTTTACTATTTAGGAGGGAGGTTCGGTACCGTAGGAGGTTCCGAAGCAGCGCCACTAGGTGGGGTATCGGAGGTCTTGGTCTATAACATAGCAGCCTCTGTGACCGTGGCCGATAATGGGCATGCTAAAACTAAGCTTAGCTCTCCACCTTTTGGGATGTGCGGTCCTCGTCGGAGCAGTTCGGGCCAACGTCCTGACCTTAGAGGCTGATCCGAGTTGTGCGTGTGAGAAGGCCCCTTGTCCTGATGCTGGCGAGACGACTTTGACCTTAGGCGGTGGTGCCAAAGTCACGTACTCCTACGCTATGCAAAATGGGTTTCCCGTGGTGATCAGTGCCAAAGGCACGATATATCCTGCATCGCTCGACAAAGGAACGGCATCATCAACCTGCACCACGAAGTATGCCCGAATATTGGAGGACGATGGTGAGCAAACTTGCGATGCGGGGCATATCTTGGCTCATCGTTTAGGGGGGTTCGGAAATTTTCCCACAAATATATTCCCGCAGTCGAAGCACGAAAATCGGGGGCCGTACAAGAAATATGAAGGAGAAATCTACGACTGCCTCGCGAATGGCGCAACCTCAGCGTCCTTGTCGTGGGAATTTGGATACGAAAGTTCAACGAGAACTATGCCTCGCTCTGTCGTTTACGACGCTAAATTTAGTGGTGGTAATTGCACATTCCTGTCTCAGACGTTTGGAAACTGAAGAAACTCCTTTCGATGAGGCCTCGACGATTAGCAGCAACGTGCATTACCTCGATAAGTATGGCAGTCGCTAAAAACAGCTTGGAGATAATGGGAAGAACTGCTCAGGTGCAGATAGCTACTTTTCAAGCAGTGCCAGGCACTTGTGAAACGTGTGTTCTGCCTTTTTGTCACAGACAGACCTTGCGTTCACTCATCGCTCGCTTATCGCTTCTCTTTTCCCTTCTCTTGCCACTCTACCATGCAGAACTATCTGCACATTCTGCACACTAGGTGTGCAGATTTTAACACGTATTACCTCCGGGATTTATTAAAGGCCCATCTGACTCATCGAGTTTTTGCCCATAGCCACACTGGCGCCGGGCAGTCGACATCTGCGGTCGGGGATGTTCTAGTGTAGGGTGGGGCACGATCTGCGAGCGGGGACGTGCTGGTGCCGTGTGGGGCGTCATCTGTGGGCGGGTTAATGATGATGCCGTGTGGGGAGTCAGCTATGGGCGGGCATACGCCGGTGCCAGTTGGAAATTCACTTGTGGGCGCGGTTGCGCCAGGCAGTGCGTCTTCTGCTGGCGGAAATGAGATGGTGAAGAGGCATCGTAGGAACTGCCTGACATCTTGACGCAGGAGATTCAATTAAGAATTATTAAAAAATCCAAAAAGCAACTGTTTGAATTCATAGAGATTGGCACATAGTTGTGTTCTTGAAGTGACGACTAGTCAAGTTGGGGTACTCGTGTTTCAAATTACTGTATATCAAAAAAAACACGAAATACACGAAAACCTTAAAATGAAATAACAGATGAGTAAGGTAGTTGGCGGTTAACACTAACCAAATCTCTGTGCACGAAATGTGCAAAATTGAAGCAGGAGTTGGAACAAACAAGCTAGCATTGAAATATTTAAGCAAGCATCGGAACAAACAACTTGTTAGATATATAGGTCTGCTGGATATTCTAAATAGTAGATATAAACCCTAAGTTGGGGTTTCCGGAATCAGAACGATAAAGAGTACTTGATAAAACCAGAGATAACATAAATACCTAACGGGTGTTTCACGTCTACTGGTGACGGTCACTCAGCCTACTATAGGAAGTGACAGGTGACAGATTTGGGCGCCAGTGTGCCACATCCAGCACAACTTGTTGCTGAGCTAGCATAGAATCATGTGACCATAGCAAAAGAACATGCAAGCAATGTTGACCTAGGCAATTAAATAATTACAGCGATACCCGCACCGAATGTTGATGTAAAAACTCCGAGTAAACCATCCTACAAAAGGCAAGCTTAAAATGATTCGACATTCGGCACGAGTGTTGCCGCGATCGGCCATCTTCAATCAAAGTGATGAAGAAGGCTTATATATATATATATATATGCGGATATATATTACTCGTGCACCGTCAAGACATCGCAGGGAGCGACACTCAGTTCATTGCAGACTAAGATGAGATAATAAAATAACGGTGGTGTTTTATTATTCTCGGAACTGGCGAAGGGAGCTGGTTGACGTGGCACCTCGGGTCAAGGGGTGATCAGAGAGAGTGTGCGACTGCCCCCCACCTTATGGGGGGGGGCTCAAAGTCTCATCTCACATCACAAAGCAACTCCTGCATATACAAATCTACATAGTCAGTCATAAAGTAATCGTATTGTAAACCCGCGAGGTCACCAG
This sequence comes from Cymbomonas tetramitiformis, assembly GCA_001247695.2. NCBI lineage: Eukaryota > Viridiplantae > Chlorophyta > Pyramimonadophyceae > Pyramimonadales > Pyramimonadaceae > Cymbomonas > Cymbomonas tetramitiformis. Next base: position 5,409 of record LGRX02015433.1, read on the forward strand.
GATTTATGATAAGGTCTCGCTAGCAAGCGAATAGATATGATATGATAGCACGGATGTTATTGAACAGTAACAACTCGTGCAGCGTATGTGCGGGTGATGAGTGCAATACTTCGTCCGAAGTCACCGTTGTAGCCCAACGCTACCTCGCTCATATATACGCAATGCCCTGCATCTCATAGATGCCACCGCAATCGGGTTGTGAACCCAAGGCATTGGTTGAACAATCAGTATCGGCTGAACGAATAAGCCATATGATACTCACATGCTTGAAGCGAAGATGAGTTTTCTCCGAACCATTCGGTTCTTCAAGGTTCAATCCGCTTGCTTTGCCATCTCAAGTCCAGAATACTGGCCTCTCGATGACAGGTGTCACTCAAGTCTCACCTTGAGTAAATGACAGATGATATGACTGTACATGTCATAGTCGACCGTACTGACGACTGTCTGTCATTATAATATATGACATGACATGACATGGTATGACATGTATGACAGGTATGACACGTATGACACGTATGACATGTATGACACATGTGTCATCGGTCTCCCCTCTTAAGAGAGTTGTGACCTCACAACGGGCATACCTTTGTATGTGTCTTTGATGTCTTTGTTGTTGTTGCTGCTGCTGGTACTAGTCTTCTTACACCGATGTGAGGCGTCCCTCATGGTGCTTTTAGGATATTGGGGGGAACTGAGTTCACTTTAAACCCTCACCTTAGGCATTTTGCCTTACAGTTCTTAGGATGTAGCCCCCATGAATTGCGTATCGTATTGCAGAGTGACGATTCAAGGTTCCATGAATTGCGTATCGTGATTCAAATTGACGATTCAAGGTTCGTATCGTGATTCAGAGTGACGATTCAAGGTATCCAAGGTTTACGTTACGGATTATTTGCGCTAGCCGTCGACGCCTTTGCGAACGATGATCGACGTTTTCAACGAATGAATTCGGACGATTCTCGGCCTTATATATACAACTGATCGACGAAAACCCTTAGGTACATGTTTCCACAGTTATTATATATAGTGCACCCAACCCTTCCTCCCCTCCTGAAGCTACTTTGGAGGTTCACAGGCGGTCATGGGGAGCCCGATGTTTCCGGAGTTATTTCACCGGGGGCTTGTTTTAATGCAAACGGAGTGGCCCTGCTTAACGGAATTGGACTTATAATCCTCAACCGGTCTGCTCAACTCCTCGATTTGTTTGTCCCGTACGCACGCTTTGACGAACATCTGTCGATTCAGAGTGGATTCGCCACGTACTAATGTGAAATTTGTTATTAGTTGTGTGTGTCAGGCATAACTTAGGATCACAACTCCGTCCACCTCAGTCGATGTCTCCGTTTTTCGGATGACTGGCCACAAGATCCGAATGACAAACCACGGTATGGCAAAGGTAGCATTTAGCAGTTTTTCACAGATATTGGTACCCGCATATGCTTATCTGTGTAAGGGTATGATTTATACAAGGCTCGCTACACCTCAGCAAGGAAGGATCAATTCCCGCTCCTGTCATATCAATTTGATGCAGGGTAAAAATGTTAGGGATGTAACCCTGCAGTTCTCGGGATGCAGCCCTGCAGTTCTTGGGATGCAGCCGTGCAGTTCTTGGGATGCAGCCCTGCATTTCTTGGGATGCAGCCCTGATTATTATTCGGTCGGCAATTATTGGCAAAAGTCATCGGCTATCAGCTTTTGATGCTAGAAACAGCTGAAACAGGCAGTGGGGATCCGCAGCCGACGGTGAACAAACGGATCACTAGACTCGTATAGATGGACATAAATACTGAGTCTAGGTCACTAGCTGTACACCGAGAATGACACACTGGATATGACACCTGACTGTACGAACTAGTCAGGCTGTCATTTCCAGCACACCACCTCATTTGAGGTGCACAGCTTGTGACAACACACCACCCTAGCTACTAGAGTTTACTGAAAGAAATGTAAGTTGTCAACTCTAGGAGCTAGCTAGGTCTCAAGATGTGGTTGAGTGCCAAAGCATAAAGTACATGCTAGGATGAGCTGTGAGCAACGAGATAAAAAATAATAATACGTCTCCGATCACAAATTTTCTTTGCCTGCAAGTGGCTGGGTAACGCACGTAAGAAACCGCCGGTCTGCATGGATTAGGCAGCTAAAATTAAGTTTCCTGCCGGTCGATGTAGCATTGTCGTCTTCGCACTCTGAAAAGGGATCTCCGCCCATGGATTAGTACGTGCCATAAAAAAAACAAACGCTGCTCGCAAGTGGCTAGGATAGTAAAATAAGATGCCAAAATGAACATCCAATCTCAACTACAGCAAGTGGTTGGCTCTCAAGTAACGCCCCGCCGGTCAATGAAAAGAAATCAATAATCATCGGAGTAGTACTCGTCGTCAACATACTCGTCAAAATGCTCAGCGAACTCCTCTGACGCACCACCATACTCCTGAGCATCGTAGGCCCCTGCGTTCCAGGCGGCCCACTCCTCTGCGGTGTAACCTTCATCGAACTCTCCTCCTTCAGCGAAAGCTGCTTCCGGAAAATTATCGTTTTCAAATTCTTCTGTGTCTGGCTCATTAAATGAAACTGTGCCCACAGAAAACTCGCGTTGCGGTAAAAAGTCCTCCTCCATCGAGGGTTGCAAAACTCCGCCATAAGATTCCAGCTGGAGACCTGTGTCCAGCGAAGAACCCTGTTCCAATCGAGAATCTGAAAATAGCGGAGGGGCCAAGTGGCCATAATCCTTGTCTTCCTCTTCTAAACTGTCTTCAGAATCATCGAAATACCCAACAGGGTACTCCGATTCATCTTCCTCTTCATCAGAATCAAACTCCTCAAAAGTGCGTACCGCCCCAGAGCCCATATAGGGAGGCGTCACAGTAGGGGGCGCATGAATATAATGAACTTCGCGACTCACAGGAGGGGCATGTGCGTGCGCGCTACTCGCCCCAGGGATACCAGGGGAGGGTCTAGTGGTGGTAACCTGGGAATGAACTGATCGGACACCCAAAATCGCGGGCTCATCGCCAATTCCCATCTCACAAAACGAAACTGCTGATTTCCCGGAACTCATGTCATGAGACCCGCCGGTCTGAGCACCACCTATCAGTGTGCCACTGTCAGAGACAACTACCTGCAAAATAATAGGTGCTGAAACCGCCGACGATGCGGCCGAAAGATCTGGGCTCCGAAAGTGCGAAAGAGCGCGAGCCATAGAAGAAACGAGCGATACAGTGCGCGAGCGGTTCAGCGAGTCCAGGTTCGCCAACTTGCCATCAATGGAAGCTAGAAGAGCTGTGAGCTCATCGCTCGAAGAAATCTGAGTGAAATCCATATAAGAAAGCGAATACGAATAAGAAACCACTCAAGAAAAATCGTAGAGCACCACCTCGTCGTAACTGCCCAAAGCCGAAACCAATTGAATCTAAGCGAGAGACGGGAATCAGATTCCTAGTGCCCCGAGAGGGAAGGGCACGCTCAATGAGAAGATAGAGCAATAAAGAAATAAAATCCAACGCCAAAAATCAGTTCACGCAAGCGTGAAAGGGTCCATAACCTGCTAGAAACAGCTGAAACAGGCAGTGGGGATCCGCAGCCGACGGTGAACAAACGGATCACTAGACTCGTATAGATGGACATAAATACTGAGTCTAGGTCACTAGCTGTACACCGAGAATGACACACTGGATATGACACCTGACTGTACGAACTAGTCAGGCTGTCATTTCCAGCATTTGACTCAGAAGCCACAATATTATAGAAGCTGCGACCTATAGTGACCATATGCGGCCTTATATATACGACTGATCGACGAAAACCCTTGGGTACATGTTTCCACAGTCTTATATAGTTATGCGGCAGTTATGCCTTCAGCATACGTAGACAATATGATTATGTGGAACTTATAATCCCACTTAAGTTGCATCATGATAAATTTATCCAGGTGTTAACAAGTGTTCAGGATTTGATAAGGGGTTGACGCCCCACAGGCCAAAGGTCATTGTCTCATAAGGCTCGCCTCAAGTGTGCGGCTTTGAGGAGCAGCGTCTCGGCGAGGCACAGGCATGATGCTTCCTTGACCATGATGGAGCTGGAAATGAGAATGCTCAAGATATCCGAAGACAGGAAGGCTTTTTGTTGGCCAGAGTTGCTGTCTAGATGCTTAACCTCGATGGGGTTGCATTCGGATACAAACTGTGCAACCATACATGTGACTTATGCATTGGTGTATGACTTTGATGAATTGTCTCTTGTCATGAACCTGAGAGGAATGACGGGCAAATAGCTAGAGTGGCGGATCTCACTCACTCGGCTTTGCTGTTATGGAATTCGATGCCTGAATGGCATAGATGGCAATCCGTTGGCTTTGATGTTTCCCTTCAGACACTGGCAACAACTTGTGCGCCAGCTTCTCTAGATTTGGGGGGAAACCATCAACAATCAGCATCTCAGGCTGTTGACGTCAAAAGTATGGTCGTAAGCTTACAATATAGCTTATTCACATTTTAAAAAAACCATCGTTCTCCTATGTCAGTGCCCTTCATATAATATGATAGAGCCGGAGAAATATGCATCTATGATTTCTTCATAATGAACTTCATGTGTCAGTAAGTCAAATAAAGACTTCATTTGATGCTTCAATCGGCATGATGTACCGTGTCATCAACTTTATGACTGCTATACACAGATGCTGGAACTTTTCATAAGATTTTTAATCTTCCAAGCAAAATCACAATGATGTAAAATCAAAATGATGTAAATCAATTTGTGGCAGCTGTATGAAGAATGAATGAATCTATACTCCTTCCTCCCCCTTTAAAAAGAGGTGTATCAAACCAATCAGATGGTGATGGAGAATGCTATTCAATCATTATGTTATGTGAAAATGGTCTCAGTAATCAGACTGAGATTACTTATCGAATGCTTTCGAGGTAACAATGTCAATATGAACACCGATTCTCTCTACGTCATACCGGCAATATGCCTGACGTTTTTGAATGTGGCAAATGCCAGATGATGTCAAATATCCAATGTCAATTCACTATGAATTAATATGCAGTTTTTGGGTTGCAGCCCACATACATTGTCAGTTCAGGGTCACTATAGTGTGCCCAACTTAGACAATGTTTCTGGATAATGATTGTCATAATGAACAACGAAATCAGTGATGGTACCGAAGTTAACTTTGGTATCGAAGCTAATGGAGAGTCGATTAAGAAGTGTCTGTAATGACAACAACTTACTACGAGCTGTATTTCCGTAGTTGATGGATGGTTGGTATGTCATTTCATTGTGACTAGAACATGGCATCGCCTAGTGATATGTGTATATATGAATCTTCTTCAGTACATGATCACTTATCTCTATGATGTCCATTTTATTTTTGGGCATACATTATTCAGAGACTTGTTATGGTAAAGAAGTATGAATGATGAATGTGTCATTTCAATCCGACAGAATTGTGACGTGTTGATGACTATAAAATTTCTGTCACTTTCCAAAATGAGGATGAACTGCGCTTGGAAACCATCTACAAATTGCGGGTTCGAGTTCCGCCATGGCTTTTCCCAAGACTTCGTGGCCTAATGGACGAGGCAACAAATTTCTAAACATTCCAGAATGAGCTTTCACAGAGTCATAATTCCTCAATGAAGCATACGTGTTTTATATGCCAAAATGATATGAAACCACAAGTATGATGTCAATCTATATGTCAAGGTATGGTTTGCCGGAGGTCAACATTAGCATAAAAATTTGCAGATCTAGATCTCGAGATATATCTGTTTTTAGTTGGTGCTTAAGTATGGTTAAGTATGGGAGATCGCGGAACGGTATCGACCATAACTTCTTCATGCCTTAACCACTTGACTCCCCGAAGCGCATACTATGTTTAGATAGGTTCAGCCAACCTATTTATCAAATAAAATAAAATTCAAATTTTTATGCTAATGTTGACCTCCGGCAAACCATACCTTGATGTGGATGGTTTATACCATTGTATGCTATTCCACAAATAAGTAGTGATGTCAGAATAAAACTTTGGACAATTGCAACTCAGTACAAACCCGAGTGCATTCAAGTCCACTTGTATGCTCAGAATCTGAATCTAATGTACTTTTTGTATGCACAGGATAGAATATATTTTCTATGTGATTCTGGCTTCAGGAACTAGAGTCAATGTCTCCTCCTTATTTCAGACGATGAAACCTTTATTCCCTTAGGTGCAATACCTTATTGTAAGGAATAGTCATTTTCAATACAAGTCTCAATCGATTTTCTCAAATCTGTCACTTTTATGATGATCAGACTGGTCGATTTTACAGCATAACCCACTTCCCCTTGTTGAAGGAGATGACTCCTGTCATAGGGCGGTATGTTGGCTGTTTTCATATGACACGTGGAAAACATGAGTGGCTCTTGGAGAATTTCGGGATAAATATCCTGAATTGGCTGACTATGCCCAAAAATGACCGAAGAGATTACTTGCCATCTTTAGCCATATGGCGTAGAGGCCGCTTACCAACGGTTGGGTCATAAGCTGGATAGCTATGTTAGCTATGTTGGAGGCTGAATAGCCATGATTGCACAGATTTTGTCTTCCATGATGAATAGACCTCTGAGATATGGTGTCTGATAAATCAATACTTTTGACAACAACTCAACCTTTAGGTATGATGAAGAGCTGATGATATCTGTTGCACTCCTTTTTTTTATGTGTGCCACTGAAATGCCTCGTGACATAATAATCTCACTGAATAGGCTTCGTGCAATGGTAAAATGATCAAATATGTAATGATCAATGAAGACAAGATGACCGGTATGGCTCATTCAGCAGGCATGACTACCTCCAAGAGATGTCAATACACGGATACATTTCAAGACATAAGGGCAATAGACTTATTATGTAGTCTTCAAAGGCAGCTAGCATTTATGCTGCATTGGTCAGCTCAGTGGCTTTGACCTATCTAGGTGTTGTACTCAGGCCGTAGCCTGCATATTGCATTGAGTAATCTTGACACCTTTAATGATTCAATCAGATGATATGTATGAAATATCAAGAATGGTTGCCCTTTTCAATGATCATTGGTGGCAGAGGCTATAGTGCTTGCACCGTGTCAATATACAATTCTAGTCTGGATACATGCTAGACTAGATGCATACAATGTCTAGGTCTTCAAAATCAAGCTCATATGTATGTCAATAATAATAAAACATTTACGCTAGCAAAGGGGACAAAGTCCTGAGAGTGCGGTATCCCTGCAAAGCAGGCTAGTGAAAACACCAGGGGCTACTCCCTCTGCTATAGCGCGCCCACAAAGGGGCTCAACCCACTTTTCAGCAGGGTGACATCCAGAGAAAAAGCTAGGTGCTAGGCAAAAAAAACTCTAGAAGATGGAGAAGCAACCATGGCCGGGTGAGGGAGGGGTGGCTGAATCTGGGCGGTGGGGAGGGAAGTCGAAGAATTAAGGGGGAATTGGAGACGTTGAGGAAGGGGGTCGGGGTGGGCGGGAGAGAGGGGGGGGAGGGTGGGGAGGGGGAGGGCCCCTCCCCTAGGGGACAGAGAACCATCTTATATCGCAAGACTTTTGAAAATTATTGCAGGAGGGTTTGAAGAAAGTCGTTTGATTGCTGCACAGCTTCTGTTTCTGTCATGGTCTCACTGCTCGGGATGTCAACTGCATGCGGGTCAGTGTTCAAGGTGGTGGTGGTGTTTAACAGAAACACGTCTCGCCTATTTCTGGTGTGTTGCCTACAGATTCTTGAAAGTTTTTTAAGGAGAGGTTTAATCTTGCCACGGGGAACACCTATCGTGTTGAGGACAGTACCAAAAAGAGGAGGGAGGTACCCCATGAGTGTAAGTACTTTGGGCCATTTCACGGTGCTTATGAAGGGCTTGGAATTTGCATTGGTGATTGTCGTGTCATGGTGACCACCATAATAATGCTCAGCATCATTCTGATGATAGGGAGGGTCTTGAGTGGGCCATGGGCACAGCGAAGAAGGAAGTACTTTGTCGCTTTCGTTCAGAACTTCATTCCAAATATCAGGGCTGACTCCTGTGTATTCTAGCCTCTTCTCCGTGACTCTGGACTTAGGAAGGACATTGAGGAACCATCTGGCAATCTTTTTCTGTGTAGGCCTCCAGTCAAAGGCTGGTTGAGTATCACTGGGTGCACTGTCTATAGCTATGATAACGACATCCGAAAAATCATCCTTATAGCATCCGCCACCTGGAAGAACGTAGGGGTCATCACCCGTCCAATAACCATGTGGGATAAATGGAATAGTGTTATGCGGGAATCTGAAAACAAGTTTAAAGCCTTTATCAAACCATCTTTTTTGGTTTTTGGGAGACAGCGGAAGAATCCATGTTCCTGAAAATCCAGGGACGGTGTTGGCCGCTTTATGTCCCATTTCCAAGGTAGTCATAACCGCCGAAGATTTGCCCTTATCCTTCCCATCAAAGGGGGGATTTCCGTAAACGATTCTGCCAATGCCTGTTATCGGGTCCACGTAGGCATCCCAAGCGAGACCATCAAATCCGATTTTCCCATGATGGCAGAAGGGCCTGAGGGCTTTTTTCATTCTTGTGGTGGGTATGCATCTTCTCGAGTAAATTCTAGGGTGGGCATTTAGTGGGTTGGAGAAAAGTTCACAGCCGTTTTTGTCAAGGTTTCTGTCATCCACCAAAATATCTAAGAGGCTTCTTCTTATTGCGTAGCAGTTTTTAGGGTCTCCCGATTCAAACTTACATGCATTGAGTGCTTCATGAATATCGTGTGCCCTATTCGAGTACTCCGCAAGTGAGCATGGGACTGCTTTGTTGGAAAGGCGGTGCCAAGCCAAAAGTTTCCAAAACTCTTTCTTTTGGACATATTAACGATGGAATCGCCGGAATGAGACTGGCCCCAGTCTCATTCCAGTCTCATTTTTTTGGGGTCATTTTTTTTTGTGGAATTTACACACATTTGATGCACTTAAAGAAAAAATAACATTCTCGAATGCAAATTTTGAGAAATTTGATGTTTTTTGACGATTTAGTGTGTTTTTCTGCCACGCGAACTCAGAAAAATCACCAAAAATACGATTCTCGACGAAAAATCCCCAAAACTTTTTCAAGTATGTATTTCCAATATACTTTACATATGCTTGATGCATAACAATAAGAACTCCTTGGAAAACAACGGATTTTTCAATTTCGACCACCCTAAGATGGGGAAATATCATTACGGGGCCAGTCGTATGGGAAATAACCCTGGAAATTGGGTGGTAAACTATATTGCAGGAGTTTAAAGCACAGTTGTTACGTTATTTTGATGGGTTTGAACTTGGTTACAAGTCCACAATCGCAAGTTGCACACAGGAATAGTTGGATGCATAATTTTGGTGACCGTTTTGGTCATTTTACCCCTCAAACCCTGAAAACCCTGAGCGCTGGAATTGTCCATGTGAAGTTAAGCAACATACTCAAGAGTTACACGGCGCGTTGTCACCGTTTCGAGTTTGTATTTCCTTATATCATACAAAGAAACCGCTCTAGCGAGCTGGGATTGAAACAGTATACACATGGTAGGAAGATCTGTAAAAAGAAGGACGCCATGTTCAGGGTAAACAAACTTGTAAAACAGATTCTACTCAGAGAACAGGTTGTCGGCAATAGTCTTTAAAAGCTCTTCCTTTTCAGGACCTGAAGGCATACCGCCCTCGGGCGGACAGATGCGCTCATCCCAGCAAGTCAGCATTTCCGCAGGGTTGAAGGGATGCCACGCCCTGTGCCGAACTCCTCCGCGCCTGAAAGCGTCTGCGATAAACAGCAAGTCCGTGTTCTTGAAAGTGCGCAGCTTGCGCTTGGAGGCCGGCGTAAGGTTCGCAGCGCGTGGAATCCAGAACTGCCAGTGTACCAAACGTTTCTCCAAATCCAAGTCCAAGACCTCAACATAGTGCATGGGAAGTAAAACCTTAAAACGTGCCAGTGGAACCGTAAACCAGCACTCGTCGGCGGGGTTGTTTTCACCTGCAGCGGTGACAGCAAGCGTTTTTGGAACAGCAGTTATCATTTCGAAGGTGTAGTCTGCCGGGAGGAAACGAGCCACAGCACGTTGCGCCAACGGCATGTCGTCCTCGTCTGATGAGTCCGACTTCACAGAAACTGCTGGAGAAGTTACGGGCCTTGCTGCTCGCTGAAGTAAAGGCATGTCGTCATACGAGTCCGACTCACTCTTCTCGGGCGATTCCTGAAATAGACAGCGGCCATTGTTGGCAGAACGTGTCCTGGCCTTCCGTTGAGGAGGGGAAAAGGTGGGAGACGCTGTCGTAGGGGGAGAACCTCGTGGTCGTTTAGGATCACCTGCTTCCGCCTGCCCAACTTTGCGAGTCTTGACACTGTCTTGGACAGGGGAGGAAGGAGGGGACGATGGGTATACACGCTTAATGCCAGCGGCAGCATTAGCGCGCATGCCGGCACCTCTCCCAACTGCAGCTTGACTGTTGGGGACAGTTGATCTCCCCCCACGTCCTTTGCCACGACCTTTCCTTGCACCTGCTTCAGCAACTGTTGCTTGACTGTCGGGGCCAGTTGATCTCCCCTCACGTCCTTCTCCTGACCTTCGCATCGCCAGCAAGAATCGCAGCTTGACCGTCGGGGCCAGTTGTTCTCCCCCCACGTCCCTT
>LGRX02015434.1:0-12875 GCA_001247695.2 Cymbomonas tetramitiformis
AAATTGTTTCCCGAGGGTCATCCAAAGATTATCAGAAAGTTTACAAGCACCGATATCAACAACTTCTTTGGCATTATTAAATGCAAGATACGACCACCCAAGGACATACTCATTGGTGTGTTGCCGTATAGAGACCCAAAAATTGATAAGTTGGTATTTCCAAAGTACCCGATGATCGGCACATGGATTACTCCGGAAGTCAACGAAGCCATCAATATGGGATACGTTATAGAAGAGATCTACGAAGTGGCACATTGGGAAAGCACGTCTCGCAATATCTTTAAGGGTTACATTGACACATTCGTGAAATTGAAGGCAGAATCAAGTGGCATTGATGTATATGACGAAAGCGGGGAACTCAAAGAACCAACCGATGAAGAATTAGAGCATCGAGTTCAACAATTTCAAGAACACGAACAAGTGACTCTCGATAAGTCCAACATCAAAGACAATCCAGGCATGTATAAAGTCAGCAAGATGATGCTTGTCGCTTTAGGGGGGAAACTCGGTGAACGACAAAACAAACCAAGGACGAAGGTCATTGATAAACCCGGAGAATTTTACAACACGATTAGTAACAAACGGTATGATTGCAAGTACGAGTTTGTAGGAAATGAAGGAGAGGAAATGGTATTAATGAACTTTACGGAGAATTCAAATGTATACAACGATACAAGATTTTCGACAAATGAAGCACTTGCTGCATTCATTACGGGATATGGGCGACTAAAGTTGTACTCTTTATTAAAGGCGGTGGGCTTTGAAAATGTGTTATATATGGATACTGACTCCGTTACTTACAAAGAAACGCCCGAAAACTATTATGTATATCATGGCGACAAGATCATGGGACCATGGTTTGGTATGTGTAAATGTGAATTGAAAAAATTGGAAGTAAAGCATGGAAAATGTATAGAATTTGTAGCGACCAATGACAAGCCGTATAGTATGAAATTCGAAGATGGATACACATCTAGTACATTGAGTGGCTTTCCTATCAACCCTGAAAGGCGGCAAAATATCAATCATGATGTAATGAGAGATATGGTGATCGGAACAAACACACGGCCAGTGTCCATCAAAGAAAGGGTCATAAGGCATCAAAGCAAGTCACTAGGCTTAGAAACTAGAATTCAGTCCAAAACATTTAGCTACACGCCTTATGATAAAGGAGAACAAATCGATGATTATGTTATTGTACCTTTAGGATAAAAGATACGACAATTGTATAGATGAGCAGTACTTCAAAACCCATTTCTGAAAGTAGATTGCAAGAGCTGTATCTTGACCCGTCTTTTGGTTTAAGTAGTGCCAATGCATTTACCAAGAAGCTTAAGGCACAAGGTTACAAGGTCACAGAATCTCAGGTCAAGGCTGCTATTTCCAAGACTGAGACATCACAAGTTTTATCACAGCCTAAAAGGGTGAATCGTAAAGATTACTTTCCGATCTATGGACCCGCTGACAAGGTTTCTATACAAGCCGACCTGGCGTTGATACCTTGAGATAAGTCGGTAAACAAAGGTTACGCCGTAATTCTGACAGGAATCAATATCAATAGTAATAAGGGCTACGCGATTGCTTTGAAATCCAAGACTGTCAGAGATAAAAACAATAAAAGACAGGAAGATGTGGAGGGCATCGTCCCTGCCATGAGACGATTGATAAGCGAAACCAAAATGGACACTCTTACAACCGATCTTGGCTCTGAGTTTACAAACAAAAAAGTCCAGGCATTGTTGAAAGAGAAAGGTATCAAACATTACACATCTCAAGCTGAGGACCACTCTCGTCAAGGGAAAATCGAGCGGTTTAACAAAACATTGAAACGGAGATTTAAATTCAACGAAGCTAGAACCGGTAAATCTAATTGGGTTGACTATTTAGATTCTATAGTCGAAAATTACAATGAAACGGTGAATCAAGGGAATATTAACGAGACTCCACCTAATGATATGACCGAAGCTACCATCCTTCGGAATGTATTATTGAAGAGAAATAAGACTGCCAAACTCTTGCAGAAATTAGACATTAAGCCAGGCGATCGAGTGAGATTACGTGTGACTAAGAAGACATTTGATAAAAGAGAGTCAAACATGGTCTACGCAGGTGTATAAAGTCCGAAGTAGAAAGGGATTGTCTTTCGTGATAGAGGACGGTGACGGTGATACCTTAAGCCGACAATACAAACCAAGAGAACTGAAAGAGGTTCAAGGACCTGTTTCCAAACCATCAAAAGAAACCCGTAGTACGAAGACTGATAGTGAAAGCAAGCAATCTATAAAGGTTGAGCGTGCGTTGAAGAAAGAGGGTATTGAACCCAATACTGATTCAAAGACATCTAGAAACTATGACAACTATGAAGTTAATGTGTTCATTAGCGATACGAAATCGCCAAACTATCAAAAGACTTTGAAAGGATACCTCAAGCTCAATCGATCAAGGAAAAGGAAACGTAAGTATCAGTTGATATTCTATGACACATCGGAAGAGAATGAGTTTGTCGATATCCCAGACCCAGAGATTAAACTGTTAAAAAAAAAAATCGTAATGTATACAAATGACCAAACCATATTGCGGTTTCAAACCTAAAGCTCCGAAAGGACGCAATTTAGGGGCACGAAGATATTGCAAATCAAAAAGCCAATTGCGTCGATTTGGCCGTATAGCGATTGTTGTCCCCAATAATCATGCACCAGTAAATCACCATCCCGGACCGAGCAATAGTAAATAAACTTTTTCTATATTACTTTAATGAGAACAATATTGACCGATGAGGTTGGACGTAGAAATTGTATGAAAATGATGGGAATTGCCAATGGATCAAGTGGCACCGATTTGTTCAAAGGATATGGAAAACTTGCTAAAAGCAACTACGTGATAACGATGCCTTCACAAAACAGTGCGGTATTCTACAACACTCTGAGAGATTCAGGGATAAATACCAATGCATTAGTGAGAGATATCCAGGACTATAGCAGTGGTATTAATACAACCATGCCTAATCCTATGATGACAATAAATCCTATGTTAACAATGACACAAGATGAATATACTCAACAGACTTTAGAACGTCTTGCCAAAGACGCTGAAGACCGAGACGCCATGGTCGCAGAAGCATCCAAAGCACTATTACCAGGCACTCCTGAAGCTGGACCGTCAAGGATTATTGGAAAGGATAGAAATATGAAACTCGCAGTCCGGGAATCGTTGCAATTACACGAAATGCAGGATTCAAAAGTTTTTGGGGGTCTCGCTTCAGAAGGTGTCAGGATCCGAGCCCAATTAACACAAAGTCCCTTTATAAAAGTAGTTAATTTTGTTATTGGAGACGACGTTTCATCCCCATACAAAGAAAAGGAAAAAGATACTTAATAGTAATGCAAGTACCTTGTAATCAAAACTATCAGTCCAATATTTACTGTCGCCCAACATACTTGTCTTTCAGTGCTGCCAAATTCTTTAAAGAGCCCGAAAAAAACGATACTTTATATAAGGATAAACGACAAGATGCTTCAACTGTCCCTTTTAAAACAAATATCGTCAACAACGACCGGAAACACGGGCCAATGATTAACACCCTTTTTCGTGAAAGTGTCAACTTACAACCTTCTGAAATTGAACAACAATTTGCACCAGAACTCCGAGAGAAAGCTTTGCATGTTCAAACCTCTGCATACTTCGGTTCAAGGGAATATCAACCCGATTTGTATTATCCAGGGACGTTTCAGGACCAGACCGTATCTAATGCACAACGATTTGTCAACAACGAGATTCCAAACAATAACTTTGCATTAGATCGGGAGCTATCAAATTATGATGCCGCCGTTCTTGTCAATCCCGATACCAATAATATTCATGTTAGTTTCCACGGAGCTTCCAGCAACCCTATGTATAGAAATGAGGATGTTACTGATATCAAGTCAGTACTTCGTGGCCAAGAGTCATCCCGACCTTCGTTTCAACGTGCTGAAGACGTAATTAATAAAGTAAGACAGAAATATCCCAAACACAACATAGAACCAATGGGATTTTCATTAGGCGGTGCGAAAGCTGTTCACGTTGCTGATAAGTTCAAATTAAAGAGCACTACATTCAATCCTTTTTTATCTCCATTATCCCATCAAGTTGGTGGTGGACGCCATGACATTCATAGAACCGTCACAGATTCTACAACGGCCGGTGCTCTTTACAAACCTGCAAACTCACAAAGAAATATATTTCATTACTTTCCTGAGAAAAGACAATCAACGTTATCATCGTATGTGCCTGATCAACATAGCTTGTCGCAGTTCTTTCAATATCCAACTAACAATAAAGTAAATAAACTAAATCTTATGAAATCTATAGGGAATGTATTGAGCACTGGTTTAGATGTCGTGCAAGGTGCTCTTGCGGCAGACCATGGTCTTCGTATGGCAAGAAGAAACATAGAACCGTCAACTTTTTCAAACGCGGTAAGTGATAATCTAAATCCTTATGGCATTTTTGGAATTAATATAGACCCAGATTATCAATTGCCGTACGATACGGCTCCGCCTGAAGCCAGATTTCTCGCCGATACTGTCAGTGGTAGAGATTCCGATAGAATGACGAGTTTTGAACGTCGGTATGAATAGTAGTCTATGATTTATGGTCTATAGTTTTACCAAAGAGCTTTTACAAAAATCCACATAAAGACCATTTATTTATAGGGTAGACCAATCGAGACAAAGGACACTATGGTTTATACTTTCTATCATTTGCCTTTGGACATTAAAGAGAAGATCTACAATATGGTGCATACAATGGAATTTCAAGAACATAAAGAACACTTCGAAGACGTGTTATTGGAATTGAAAGAAGAAAACCTCAAAAAAGCATTAGACACATATGCCAAAAAAGTGAAACATGAGCTTAATTTTGAGTTGGAATTCCAATATGGACGAGCAACACTTCAAAATATAGTCGATTATTGTAACGAAGTTGCATTTTGTGATGAGTTGTACAATATTTTGGTTGAAGATAAAAAGTATGAATGTTTAGATATGGACGATATTCATAATGCCCTCAGTACGGCATTAATTGTTCGAGCCGTGCATAACGATCCCGAGTTTGATGTTATGGATGAATCTGATAATGACGACGACGGTTGGGAAGAAATAATAATACTATAATCTATATTAATGGACCGTGAAGAATTGATACGATTGGCCAAACTTGAGTACCCCGATATTAAAGTAGCTCATATAGAATTGCTTGTAGATGACCATATCAAACGTCCAGAATTTTACGATGACCTTTGTACTGGAAACATTGAAGAACCAATTCCTTTAGATCGGGATACTATTGATTCCATAAAAGATAATTGTTATATTAATATAGATGAGCGTAATTAGCACAAGAACACTATTCTTGTCTTCCGAAGACAATAGCAATGGAGACGCACGTGTTTTGCAAATGAACATACCCACTCAGCTGATAAATTATCGAGCACAAACAAAATTAAGATTAACATTGAATACTTTCTCTTGTGCAAAGACATGGTATAGTATTAACGAGACCAATGGCATCTTCTATGTGGGTGATACGGTAAAACATACTTTAACGGAAGTGAAAATACGTTATGCAAATTATACAGAGTTAAGTCAAATTACATCTTTGTTAGAAACTGAATTAATGGAGGCTATCGGTGCCACAACAACCATCGCTTCAGTAACCGTTACTTACGATGGCGGAAATGTTCAAAATTTCCAAAACAAATTTCGTATAACATTATCACCAGCTCAGCCCGATATTAAGTTTGTAGCATTTGGCGTTAGCGGTGATTTTCAAGCTTTACCTGGAAGTAACTTACAAAAGGCCTTAGATTCAGTTTCTATTGCTGGAAAATACAACGACTCTGATCAAATACTCGGTGGTCGTGTCAATAGAAGCACAGCTGGTTTGGGTGAGATATCTGATCTTATAGACTTGTTTGATTCAAATAATTTATCACCTAGTGAACAAAGAGAGTCAATATACCCTTGCAACATTCAAACTAACGATGCATTGTATCTTAGGATAACATCTCTCCCTACACACAATATAGAATCAACCAATCTTTCTACTTTTACAAATACTAACGAAATGATCAGTTCTGATATCTGGGCGGTATATCTGGGGGGTTTGTTATTGAAGTGTCTGGGTCTCAATTTACTTCATTTAGAATCACACTTACAGATTCTAAAGCAAGGCTGATCACATTGGCATCTCCGACCCAAGCATCAGACGGTTCTATCAATTATTCATTGAGCATCAAAGTTGAAGAATTGGCACCAATAGGCCTCTCTGATATTTTATAATTTATACTATATATAAAAATGAGTCTGCCTATGAGTCTTGCTTTTGGCCTTTCGAAAATGACATCATATTCAACCAATTACTTCAGATTGGAAACAACGAACTTGACTGAAGCGTCACGATATTCAACCATAACTTTAAATCTACCCGTCAATTCCATCGTCAATATGAAGAGTTTAGCCATGCATTGTTTAGGTTCCTGTACAACGCCTTTAGCATTTCAAAACGACGATGATGATGCTGATGAATTACATACGACGCTCCCCAATGGCATCGAGAAACTGATTCAAAGAATGGAAATTTTCGCCGGAGGGCAGCAGTTGACCACTGGTTTTCAAGGCTACAACACCGTCAGTTGTGTACTTGATACTATCAAAACCACTCTTAGCAAAGAAATGACTTATCAAAGAGTTTTAAAAAATCAAGAAATCTTTGTAGCCGAGAACTTTTACAGTAAACCTCGTCCATACATTTTGAACCAATGGTTATCGTTTCTTGGAGAAGCAGAACCTTCTTATATTGATACGAGCTGTTGCCCGCCAATCCAGATAAGGCTGTACCTTGCAGGTCCAGAAGTCCTAGGGTGCTGGCAAAAAACAAAAACACCTGGTGCAGCAATTGACACGAAAGCACAAGAAAAATTAATATCGGACGGTAATTTTAAATTGGACAAACTTTACTTTACGGTAGAGACGATCACATTTAGTTCTGGAGTATATGATGCTGCCGTTGAGAGCAAATTGCGTGATGGATTTTTGGAGATTCCGTATTACAATTATTTTTTCGAAGGTGCTAATACTTTGGACAAATCGACAAGGTTCTCTTTGAGTTCACAATGCATTAATAACATATATGCTGTGCAAAGGCCTAATGATTATAGAGAAAAAAACAAAGGACTTATCAAATTGGAAAATACATCTGGAACGACCTACCTACCATCATACTTTCAGTTTTCAGCAGGTGGTTTGGGTGCTCTGCAATTTAACATTAATAACCTGTTCGTTCCTAACTATCGAGTCGACCCTCTTGCAGCATTCAATCTTCTTACTATCGGTAAAGCTGACAATTATGGAACGCTATCGGGATGTAAAATTAATTCATATGAAGATTGGCTGAACAACCAATTCATTCCCATGGTACGTTTGAACCTTCCCTCAGAAATGAATGTTAGATCCATGACAGGATTGGATTCTCGGGGTTTAAACAGTTCCTTCTACTATCAGACTTCGGCTGCGTCACCGGTAGACGATCTACAAAAAGTGGTACTAACAACAAACGAAACCATGATCATTTGCGAGACGACCGCCGTTCTTCGTATCGGTCAAAACCGTGTGATCGAAACGGTATTTTAAAAAGCGGTTAATAGTATACAAACATGGCTCAACAACCAGGATTGGTTGGGTACAACATGATAAAAGATGTAGGACCGAACGTTGACAAACAAATTCACACCGCGACGATGTTTCAAATATCAGGTTTTAGACCGGTTATGATGCAACAACTCCCGTGTAAAACAATCAATGACATCACATATCCACCATTTAGGATCAGCAACGTTCATCCTCTGGCCGGATACAAATCTTATACTTTAGGGCACAATAAAAAAGTGTCAAAAGAAATGGAAATGTTCCATTTCCCGATGGAGCATCCATTGAATAGTCGATTGTTGCAACCTGTACCTTTGTTTTTTTCATAGATTAGTATATACAATGTCAGCTTTCGGAAATGAATTGAATGCAAAAACATTAACATATACGAACACCACATTCCGAACAGTAGAGAGAACTGGAACAGATATAGAATTAACAAAGGATGATGTACAGAATCAAATTATATTAGGTAATACTCCCTCAATTGTTCGGTTGCCGGAATGCGTACCTGCTATCAAAGGTAGAATGTTTACAATTTATAACGGAACAGCCGCAACGGGCGGAATAGTGACTCTTCAAAAGTTTGCGGGTGACAGGATAAATGGATATACAGACACAACTGACGGCGATATTAAGTTGGAAAATGGTGTAAACAATGGCGACAGTATAACGAGCGTCACTCTAATTGCATCAGGCGAAAGGACGTATCAATCAGGTTCAGCTACCATTGTTGAACTTCCAGGAAATTGGTATGTGATTTCAACATCTTATCGGAATACATCATAAAATATAAAAAGTATAATATATAATGTCAGCTTTTGGTTCCAATTTAATTGTAACAGAAATTAACGGTAAACCATTTGTAAATGGCACGGGTCCAACCGATACACTAACGTGCGATACAATGGTGTGTCAAACTATAGGCAGCGTTGAATCGCCGCTTGAGACCATACATATCGGGTCAGATATACGCTATCAAAACGATATCAAATTCATAGACACTCAAGACCCATTGAATGAACGAGAACAGATGAATTTGTTGACAGATGGGTCGCTAAAGGTACACAGTTCAATACAATGCAACGACTTCGTGTTGAACAACCCGATTTCCAAATCACGATTTTCAGCAGGTCTCGATGACCTCGATGCTTCTTTCGAGATTAAAAGCTTGGATCCTGTGGAACAAACACGAGTTAAGATAGGTGAAGCCGGCATCAACGAGGTAACCTGCTTGCAGACAACAATCAATATAGAGCCTCTCGGCAGTGGGGTATTGATAAACGACGGTCCACTT
This sequence comes from Cymbomonas tetramitiformis, assembly GCA_001247695.2. NCBI lineage: Eukaryota > Viridiplantae > Chlorophyta > Pyramimonadophyceae > Pyramimonadales > Pyramimonadaceae > Cymbomonas > Cymbomonas tetramitiformis. Next base: position 8,986 of record LGRX02015434.1, read on the forward strand.
GTACTCAATACCGGTGATCTAACATTGACTGCAGGTAAATATCGTGGAGGCGGTTCTTTGCTCCAAAACCTTCCGTCCGGGGCAAATCAGAATCTACAATCGGTCACTGATCAAGGAAGCACGACGACAATTGCCGATGTTTCATATACAGGTACAGGTACCATGATTGTCAATCAAGAAAAACTTAGTGGGAATAATCTTAGAATTGAAAGTGGATCTGGCGGTCTAGGTAAGGTGTCGATAGGAGAGCAGACTCAAGGGTATACAAACGCCGACCACATTGGAGACCGTTCTATCGCAATCGGCCGCAATGCATTATCTATTAACAATACAACCAGTAATGATACGATTGCTATTGGTTCTGGTTCATGCAATAATAACTGCGGTTCTTATGTCGTGTCTATTGGGGACGACTGTGGGCTGAACAACTGCAAAGATGCAGCAGTGAACATCGGAAAATATGCAGGTGACTTTACAGCTGGTGAAAGTTCCATAAACATAGGTGCGTTGGCAGGACAAAACTCTGCTCAAAGTGCGGTAAACACCGATAACACAATCGTTTTGAATGCAAGCGGGGTTGAATTAAACGCCGGTGTCGCAAGTAGTTTTTATATCAGACCTGTCAGGGCCAGTCCCGATCCAGCAAGCGAGTCACAAATGTTGCATTATGACACAACATCCAATGAGGTGCGATATGGTCCTGTTTCCAGTGGCGGCGGTATTCCGAGTTTATCTCAAGTATTGACTGTGGGCAATACCGGTACAGCAATGGAATTAAATGAATTAAATTCTGCATCTGTTATTTTAAGTAACTCGTTGAACTATGCCTATCCAAGTTCTACAGATTCACTTACATTAACCGGTGTTCCATTGACACTCATCACGAAAGCGTATGCTCATACAACACTTCCAACCAACCCGCTACGATTCACCGGGGATGTATTTACATTTGTTAATAACACCGCCAATACGATTACGGCTTCAACGATTGTTATGTTTGATGATGATGGAATAAGCAACGTGAATGGAGTGCAGCCGTTCAATAACTCATATTCTCAAAGTAATCAGAACTGTACTCCCATCGGTGTATGTATTCAAGATAGTGCTGCAACTCAGAGTTGTTTCGTGTTGATCGGACGCGGTTTCACGACATGTAGGAATGCTGCTGCCACCGATAATACGTATGTAAAGGGTCAACGTGTGAAATGCATAGTACAGTAATCACTCAGTAATAAGAAAACCCGCCAATAAGAAAGTAGCCAGCTTTTTTGATTTCTTCACAATATTTAACACATAACACTCCATATTTAATATCTCTATATAAATAAGAAATTTGCTAGGCTGACCTGAAATTCCTGTTTTCTTAAAATCGAGTGTTTACTGTAGGTGGGGAAATCAATAGTGCTCAGATCACAACGGGCGATTCATATATCGGAACAGCTATGGAATCAAAAGTGGCAGGTGCTGGTGGCGGTGTATTGATTTGGGTAAGCCCAGGATTCAGTTATTTTACATAAGTATAGTATAAACATATGAGTAGTTTTGGACAAAGTTTAGTTTGTAAGAATTTAACATGTGATACGATTAATGGCAATCCCCCAGACGGTGGATCGAGCAAATGGACAAATGTGTCAGGTACGCCAAATGACATTGAAAGAACAAATGGAAATGTAATAGTAAAGAATGAATTAATAGCTGAAACTGCAACAATCAACGATAATTTGACAGTTGGGGATGGACCTTCACTGTTACATGGTAAAACGGAACTAATTGCGAAACTGGGTTCTCAAGACATTTTACTAATGGGAGGAGACAGATCTAATAATTCAACATACATAGATGTCAATACCGCCGACGTTGACATTACAAATGCTGAAACTATATATCTAGTACAAATGCAAAAGAAACCTGATAGATCTGATAATAAGTTTTTCAGAATTAACATGTCGGGTGATATTATTGGAGCTCGTAACGTATCAGCAATTTCTATTCAAGCTGAAACGGCATTGGAAGTAAAGACGAAACCGACAACAATAGCATCTGTTCCAAATCAAGAAGTTTTAGTTTGGGATAATAATATTATCAAAGCGATTGATCTTGGCACATCAGTACAAACGCCAAATTTACAATCGGTTACATCTGTCAATAATAAATCAACAAATGATATTATATTATATAAAACCGACGGAGAACCATCGGTGATCGGTGCCAACTCGATGAATAACACATTACCAAACGGAGATTTGGGTTTTAGTTTTTTCTTTTTACAGGCTGATACAGACCAAGCGAGAAATAAAACTATATTTAGGTTTCAAGTTGATAAATTTCCAGTTGCGACTGATGCTTCAACATTACCGTTAGGTTGTTTATACGTTGACGAGAATAATTTTATAAAAATGAATACATGAATAAAATGAATAAAAATGAAAATATAAATATAGCTCTGGTGATCGAAACAGTCTGCGTGGAATACTTAAAAGGCCGACGGATACAATTACAATAGACGTGTACGGAGTACGGAATAGATTGTTAGATTCAAGATATGATATTACGAGAGGAATATATGCACCTTCGGTGCGATAATATTTAATTATTTTAAACATAGAATTAAGAATAGTCGATAGTAGTGTAAAGTGTCTACTCCGGTATAAATCCGAAACGCGACGAAAGAGAGACGTAGACAGTGCAGTGTATCAGGAAAGGGGGGATCTACACATTTCCAAACCGTGACGCGGAACACCCTGACCCTCATACCGAATGCGGGCCCTACGGGTAGTAGCTAGTGCGAGTATAAAATGTCAATCATGATAATCAAGCAAATATATTCAAGCAAATGCGCAGATGGCATCACGATATGCAAGTGTGGCATTTGCGATACAGGAAGCGAGTTGTGAGCGTGTGCTTGTGCGAATGGGGTACAGGTATATGAATAGCAGTGATTACTTGTGCTTCGATACAATTTAATCAATAATTAGAAATCCCTCAGATGGGATGCTTCGCTGACAAGTGGCATTACCAATTTATACACCTGTGTGATAAGATCAGATTCTACGTTACGGACACGTTCATGAATGTACATCGGAATATCCGATATAGATATATACACACACACACACACACACATATGAAGCGTCGTAGAGCGTGTTTTGATACAGTCATCACTAGTAATTAAATTTGAATTTTGCGGTTTCGACGCGAAAGATTTGATATGGTACCCGCATACACCGTAGATTTGATAAAATCGTTTCATACAGCCGCGTAGACTTGAAAAATCGTCAAACTCTTGAATAATCGTCATTCGGGAGGCATAGTCAGCCGCGTCGGCTGATTATGACAAACAACGCAACGCCCGATAATTATGTGGAATATAGTCACCTACATGCATGTACTTTTGTGCACCGTCGGTGCGTATTTTTTATTTTTTTATTTCCGTATACCTGAACGAATATCATGAGATGATTTCTAACCGAGATGATTTCGAACTTCTCGGTCGAAACTTCTCGGGCGAATGAGAGCGTCGGAAGCGTCGGAATTCAAAATTCGGCCATTCAGTGGCCCGTATGATGACTGAAACCGAAATCACGAACGAGACCGTGGTCAGAAATTCGAGACTTCGATGGCTACTATCCAAAGGAAAAATATTTAATTTAGATTATTTCTTTGTGATTTTAGATTAACTCATTTTCATGTTGATTTTAGATTAAGTTTTCTTGATGTCATCCGGCTATGACCGGTGGTCCTTTTCACGACTCGTGTTCAAATAATGTGCACACAGGTCAAACGCTCTCGTTCCCGCTTGCCATCATGAGGAAGCCTCCAAAAAGCTTTAAGAAGGTTTGTCTCGCTTGTGATAATGGTGGGCGCCGTTGTAATAGACACTCACGGCGTGT
>LGRX02015434.1:14243-44407 GCA_001247695.2 Cymbomonas tetramitiformis
AGACAACTCTTCAGTGAAATATTTCGCATGGCATGGCGATAGCTCAACAGGTACAGTACAGTACTCGTGAGCACAGCGTCATGGATGCATGCACCGGTAATAGCCGGATGACATCAAGAAAACTTAATCTTAAATCAACATGAAAATGGGTTAATCTAAAATCACAAAGAAATGTTCTAAATTAAATAGCCTACCCTATCCAAATTGCTAGTCCTCCCACAAGGACCACTTCGCAATCGCTATATTGGTCGCTAGCTTGCCCGTTAAATCATATTCAAGCCTTTTTTCGTGATATTTTTTAGTCAATTGAATATTATTTTGCATGGGTTTATCCCTAGATTGACTTTAGGGTCGTGTTTAGCGGGTGTGATTTGGGGATGTGATTTCACAAAAACTAAACGACCTCGGTCCTCCCACAAGGACCAGGCTATTACTCAAGCTAACTACCTCCTCGAAGGTCCTTTGAAAATTTGAGCACCCGTGTTGTCAAGTTCTCGAGTTGCTCTTTCTGTAGTGTCTTGTCAAAACTTTCATCCGAGGTCATCTTGACCCTCAAAATATCGGTAGAAGCAGCACCGGGTGTCAAAAGTGAAAAATGCCTTGAATCTCCCAAACATAAATTGCCTTTCGTCCGGTTCAACGATGCATACACGCCAAAGTATTGCATATTATGGCCATGTAGATGGCTCAAAAAATCAAGTAGTGTGTCTATATGCCGACCATAGCGAGACGATGGTGTGGAAGTGCCATGCACGCACTCAATCTAGCATCCGCAACATCACGTCAGAGCCAAAATTAACCCTCAGATTTTCTGATATTTGACCAAAATTGATAGGACGTGTCGAGTTGGGTGCGAATATATGTCCACTGTGAGGTTATCAACGTGTGTTATGTTGTAAACATGATTGTACACAATGCTACGGTGTTGCTGAATCCTTGGACGCATGCTCAGCCTCCATATACTATCAGCAAAATATTATTGAAGATAGGGTATTATTTTGAGTGAGTTTTAACATTTTAAAAAATCTGAGTTGAAAAATCCGAGGGGTGCATATACAAATACAATCGTGGTAGATATATGAGGCGGATCCCGGCCAATCCAGGCATCATCTAACTAAGTACAAACCCTGTATAGACCACCTTTCATTGGACGCACCTCCAATTTTGGTTGGCATGCCCAACGTAAATTATTTGAAAATAGGTCCTTGTGGGAGGACCACATTCAAATCTGGTCCTCCCACAAGGACTGCGGGATAGTAGCCATCGAAGTCTCATCTTCTCGGTCGAAAAGTGAGACCGAGGTAATCATCTCGGTTAACGAAAGAATATTTGGTCGCCACGTCGGAAGTATCAGATACGCGATCAGATTCGTGACGTGAGACAGTTTTCAGAAGTGAGACCTCGAAGTCTCGTTTTCCCCCAGAAAAGATGACATGCATCGCGGAACGATATCTGGCGCGTGGAAAATTTCACGTAGATTTCGAACTCGAAAACTTCTTGCGAGAAGACAGACCTGTACCAGTCCTGTAACCAGACTTCGAAGTCAGAATCGAGACCGCGGTCGAAACTCTGAGACCGCGGTCGAAATTCTGAGACCACGGTCGAAAAACGAGACTTCGAAGTTAAAAAGTGAGACCGAGGTCTCGCGACACCATGGAATATACCTGTCCGCGTGTCAGTCGGACATTCAGTGCAATCCGAATCTGAGTCGAGACCACGGTCGAAAACCGAGACTTCGAAGTCTCATTCTTCTCGGTTAAAATAATCTCGGTTATCATCTCATCAATTAACTCGGGATTTATTATATAAATGCGACATCGCAATATATATGGTCTATATAAATTCAAAGTTATAACTTAGAGGCCGATAATACGTGGTATATGATTCGTAAATGGCAAAATATATAATTCGAAAATGGTACTGTTAAAAATATATATATCCGAATCTAACTTTCCATCGCGGGGCAGCTCTCAGGCTTATCATATATAAATGTAAAATAAATAATTTTACAATATAGAAGCGTTTGCGCCAATACGAAAATATAAATATTTAATACGCACTGAAGGTGCATATGTGTAGTTGTATTATATTCATAAATAATAGCGGACGGGTCAATATATCATATATAAGTAATGACGTGTCTCAGTGACACGTCATTTTGATTCTCAATCCTGCAATACCCGTACACGCGAGGCATGACCGCCTGCGCCTGCGCCTCGTCGTCGCGCGTTGCTGCTCCCATAAGAGCAGCGTGTCCACGAAGGACATAAATCGATCCGGTTGCTCGCTGCGGACCTCGCCGTAGGGGCCTTTGTGTCGCTTGAGCCTTGTCAAACCAGGCGGGCTTGCCTGGGTTTCCAATACTCTTGTCCCCAGAGCTTATGGACGAAAATAGACATTTAGGGTTTGTAACTCTGTGGGGTCCATAAGTTTCTCCGAGCCTCTTCCATCAACTGTAACGTCGACCCTCGCGTGTCGCAGGCCGCGCAGCGGCCGCGCTCGGAGAAACTCTGGGAACAAGAGTAGGGTTTCCAAGGGCAGCCCCGACCGCGACCGTGCCATCAGCGGTCGTCGTCCTTTCAATTTTCCCTCCAACTAATTTTTACCTACGATACATCCTCCTAAGAACGAACGAACGATTTATTCATTATTATTATTATTATTATTATTTTCATTTATTTATTTATAATAAAGCCTTTATTTATTTATATATAAAGCCTCTTTAAATTTTGGGATGTGGTCGCCATACTCTGGCTGAGACCAGAGTTTACGAGCTGCGGCCGCTGCGCGGCCGATCGCGATTTTCGACACGACAAGAATGGAAAGCAGCTCGTAAACTCTGGTTCTTTTCGTGTTTTGGGCTGAATTTCGCTACCTTTTTTCTTCCGAACTGCCGCACGGACCGCAACAGAACGGATTTTCGACACGTTATTGAGATGTCTAGAATTTTTTGTGGGACCTCTAGCGAACATTTTCCAAGAGTTAATACCCCATAGATACGCTTAAAATTTATCTTGTGTCTTTAGACCGTAAGCATCCTTGAGAATGGTCGCTCCAAAAGCGCGTTTTGCGCACACGAAATGCGTGAGTGATTGGTGGCGTACAAGCGCAAATCTGCACGGGTGGATGCGCGCGACCGCGGAATACTAGTCCTAAGGTGAAATATTATCCACTTTTCCTTGTCGCATCCTTCACATATGCGCGTGGGTATGGAACTATACATGGCTGATAGGTTAATTCTCTCTCCATAGGATTGGCGCACCAAACCACGCCTAAAAACGTCCACACCTCATGAAACCACGCGCTTAATAGCTCTTTCGAAAGGTAACACCTTCCCCTATAATATGCATACCCCCCTTGCTTCATTAAACCTCATTATCTTTGCGTTATTGGCCATGGCTGATTGGGTTGTTGGGCAAGGGGGGCCTACACCTAGGTGGACAAGATTGGCCATAGCATCTTCCACACCTCATGAAACCTCACGCTTAATAGCTCTATCGAAAGGTAACACCTCCCCCTATAAGATGCATACCCCCCTTGCTTCATTAAACCTCATTATCTTTGCGTTCTTGGCCATGGCTGATTGGGTTGTTGGGCAAGGGGGGGCTACACCTAGGTGGACAAGATTGGCCATAGCATCTTCCACACCTCATGAAACCTCACGGTTAATAGCTCTATCGAAAGGTAACACCTGCCCCTATAAGATACATACCCCCCTTGCTTCATTAAACCTCATTATCTTTGCGTTATTGGCCATGGCTGATTGGGTTCTTTGGTTGGGGGGGGGGCTACACCTAGGTGGACAAGATTGGCCATAGCATCTTCCACACCTCATGAAACCTCACGGTTAATAGCTCTATCGAAAGGTAACACCTGCCCCTATAAGATACATACCCCCCTTGCTTCATTAAACCTCATTATCTTTGCGTTATTGGCCATGGCTGATTGGGTTGTTGGGCAGGGGGCGGCTACACCTAGGTGGACAAGATTGGCCATAGCATCTTCCACACCTCATGAAACCTCACGCTTAATAGCTCTATCGAAAGGTAACCCCGTTGAGCAGGGCAAACCGTGATGCTCATGAAAACGTTTATAGTGTTCGAGACATTTGGGGTACCCGCACTCGTACGAGCGAGTATTGGAAGCCGATCGAATATGTGCTATCCCGTTGTATGTCGCAATTTCATCCCCATGAGGACATCCCTACCCCTACATTTGGGTCCATGCTCAACTGGTTCGCTCACAAGTATATGCGGCACAAGATCAATGGACAACGCCGTGATGTGGTGTGCAGTGCTCAGTGGAAAGATATGTTGAGGGAGCGCAACATACACCATTATCGTGCGTACATTGAACGAACTTGAATATTTCAATCGTTGAAAAGAAAGAAGGGATGGTCATCGTAAACGAGGGCGAGGCGGCGGTATCGGAATCGTGGGCACAAGTTCGTAGTTTCATCATCGAACAAAGTGAAAGAGATGGGACGGGAACGTCGGGTATAGTGTACTGTAGCACAAAGGAGCAATGTGAGAAATTATCAACTTGGCTCACGACACAACAAATTCTAGCTGGACATTTTCATGGAGATCTACAAGATTTCGAGCGGTCCGAAGTGTACACGAGGTGGATGCAAGGGGCGACCAAGGTAGTGGTGGCGACAACGGCTTTCGGGATGGGAATTGATAAAGCAGATGTGCGGTGGATTGTGCATCACTCTATGGCGCATTCACTTGATGGGTACGTTCAAGAGATCGGACGAGCGGGTAGAGATGGAAATGATAGCACATGTTTGTTGCTATACTCGGCACAAGATTTTAATAAGCTTGCTTCGTCCCTTACTAACGCACAAACGCAAGATGTGGGTCATGAACGCTTGAAAATCATGAAGGAATATTGTGATGAGAAAAAGATATGCCGGCACAAGAAGATAGCGATGTATTTTGGAGATGCGAACGTCGGAAAGGCGAATTGCAGTAGCAAGTGCGACATTTGCAGGGCAAGGGAACGTACGACTTCAAAGAAAAGGAGAAAGACAGAGCCGGTAGTACCGATCACGGCGCGTAGCCGAAGTAAGAAGGCTAGAAAAAGTATGTAACTCGTTGAAGCTAACATCATCAATATCTATATAATTGTATATATCAACATGTTGGGTGAAATGGATATACGTGGCAACATATTAGCGTAGCATAGTTGATTCCGACAGTGGGAGTGTTTGACTCGACTAGGGAGGCGAGATATTTCATATGCCTAGAGATGAAATTTAAGGTAACCATGTGCATACGGGAGATGGGGGTGAAAATCCAGTTTGGAATGTTGGTTAGATGATCGAAAATAGAGGATCCAGTGAAAAGTTATGCACTTTGTAAGATTTACAGTTTTGCTGTCTGCCAGTGTTTACTGTAAAAATCCTATTACCAGTGTTTGTGAAGAGCCTAATGACTTTTTGACCCCGCTCCAAGCAGAACTTCTGCTTGTCTAAACATATTCTCGGCACTGTAAAGTTTTTAAAGCATTCGGAGAACCTTTTTTTTGGCCTCACGCGAAAAGTACCAGAGCCTCCGGTCTAGTACAGAAAAATAAAAAATCCTTAAAAAAGTGAAAAAAAAAAAATCGCGTCCGGAGGCTCGTGGTCTCAGCCAGAGTATGGTCGCCAGGACACATATGACATGAGAGTTGAGACGTAGACGCAGTCCGCAAAACTCCGAGAATGAAAGTTGATGACACTGTGTCTGTCATGTATGTCGGCTGCGGCTCCGGCTGCGGCTGCGGCTGTATCGGTGTGGTGATGGTGTGTCACAGTATGGGCTGGTGACATGAGACGCAGTCTGTAAAGCTACGAGAATGAAAGTTGATGACACTGTCATGAACGTCGGCTGTATGGGCTGGCCCATGGCCGAGCCCCGCAGGAAATCAGGCCGCTTACTTCACATTTTGTCAGATATATAGTCGGGTGTATATATCGGATAACGGAGAATAAACCCTGTGTTAAGGGTTTCGATATCAGAACGGTAAAAGTCTCAGATTGATAAAAGAGATACACATAAATACTAACGGGTGTTTCCGTCTACTGGTGACGGTCACCCAGCCTACTATAGGAAGTGACAGGTGACAGTCTTTACTGTCGGTGTGTCACATCCAGCACACCACCTAGGGTGGTGACCGGAGCTAGTAGTGAATGAAGCAAACAAACTCCCTACTCAACTTCAGGAGGAAACTGTAGCACAACTGGGGGCCTGTACTCTTGGTCAGGGCGGTCCCAGGTCACAGCAAGATTGTCAGATACTGCTGTTACTTTGCTAAAACCCTAAACACAGCTCAAACTCAGAGAGCCCTTCTGCACATCTAGGAGGCTACACTACAGCTAACTCCCAGGCAGGCACGGCGTGACTAATTCTAGCCACTAGTGGTCTTCGGAGCTGTCTGCCCGGCTCGGAGCAGCGTGACTGTGAAGCAGTTGCCGGCCCCCGGGGCCGGTGATGAATCATTCGTAGAAGGAATTGACGGATTCTCGATCACGGGAGGCTGCACCGTACCAGGGTGCTGCCAAGTGCCGCCCGACGGTGGAGCCTCGTCATCTGAAGATGAAGCCGGCGACAGCGGAGGGCCGTCCACAAACAACTCGGCAGGCGGCGGCGGCCCGGGATGCCACGGCATCGGAGCCATGTAGAGTCCCTGCCGTCTCTGCTCCCGCCGTTGGCGACGAGGCGGAATGGCACATGGCATGTCTGGAATCATGTCAGCTGGCGAAGCCTCCGCAGCCGGGACTGCCGAGCCAGCGGACGTAGCACCACCGACCGGTGGACCCGTGCATGTGCGCGCACCGGCACCACCGACACCGGCAACGGCGTGCGGCGCGGCGGTGGCACAAATCATAAAGAGCGCGCACACCAAGGAGGAAGTGAGGAGAGACCTCGCGAACCTCGGAATGCCGTTCCCGCAGCCGTACCGTGGCCGCGGCGGTGCCACCGAGGCACCCTTGTCGTCATCGCCGCACGCGGCGTAAGCCGCGGGCTTGTAGTCGATCACGCGCTCCGGCGTCTCAACCGCGGAGAGCAAGTTCATGCTCGCGGCCGGCTCGTCGGGCGCCCCCAACGCAATTCCCGTACTCTCAATGAAATCGGCAAACGTGCGGGTGACGGGAGGGCAGAAGGGGTTCGGCGGACCGGTCCATTCCTCTTCGGACTCAACCGACGCGGGCGGGGAGTGCGCGGCCGGCTCCGACACCACCGGCAAGTCGGCAGTGAAGGTGTTGACGTTGAACGTGGAAGCTCCAGCCGCGTGTGCCATCTCAGAGAATTCGGCGACAGCGGACACGAGGACCTCACCGTCCTCCTCGCAGAACGAGCACGCCGAAAGATCGGTGAAGACCTCCGGCTTCCCGCCCGCAAGCATGCAGAGGGCGTCGAATTCCACGGGGTCGCCGTGGTCGATGGCGTGCTGGAACTTCGCGGCCAGCACGGAGTTCTCGGCCTCCTCGGCGAAGGCGAACGCCGAGAGCCCGGCCCTGCCCCCGTTCGGGCAGTCCCGGTGCCAATGCCTCGCTTTCCCCTTAGCACACACCTGATTTTGGCAGTACGGGATTGTCGCACCGCTCTCGCGGTGGAAGGCCACCTTCCGTGAGACGGACTGAGACCAATTCCCCCCTTTGGGGAGGGGCGAGGCTGCGAAACGGGTCTTGACCCGGCGGTCCGGTTTGTCCGCGCGAGGGGTAAACCCCCGCGGAGACGGTTCGGACTCGGCGGCGACGAGGAAGGTGGCCAATTGTCTCTTCAAGTCGAGTACCATTGTCCGTAAGTCCTCGATCTCACCCGCCGCACCCGACCCATCAACGCCCTTCTCCATGAAGTGCGTGCCGTGGGAGTACCGGTGTGCGGATGCGGTGGCGGTGCCCGCCCGCACGTGCTCGCCGTAGCACTCCCGCACCCACTGCTGAATGGTGAGTAGGTCGTGGGCGGCTCGCTGGTCGTGAAGGAGCAAACGGGACACCACCGGTTGGTAGAAGGTGGCGTCGAGGGCTTTGATGAAAAGGGACTTCACGTCCTCGTCCTGGAGCGTCGATCTCGTCCTCGCTGCCTTGAGCGCGGCGTTGAAGTCCTCAATGGGTCCATGAGGGTCCACGCCCGCAACGATGCGGACGGCAAACATGTCCGCTTGCCCCTGGAAGGGGTCCCCAACCGGGATCATCCGACGGGCGAACTCGAGCAGGACACGCTTACCGTCTGCTGGGAAGCTGGCGTGGGACGAGTCCAACCAGTCCGCTGCGGGCGACGAGGGGTCGATCAGCAGCTCGATCGTGGAGAACAACAAATTGTTGGCCTCCACGCGGACGGCCAAAGTAGCGTCGTCCAGCGTGAAGAGCGGGAGGAAACCGGTGTCCTCAGTGACGAATGCCGCCTGCAGGGCAGAGACCATCCTCGTGAAGATGGCCGCCGCGTGGGGCTCCGCACCGGAAAATCTACCCTCCTTGCCGTCGAACAACTTGCTGCTGAAATCTGTATAGGCAGCCCTGACCGGGAGTCCCGGTGCAGGCCCCTATGACAGATTCCTAGGTAGCCAACACTGGACCGTGACTGATCCGTAAGCCTGTGCTGTGACACACCGAGTGTCACAGGTAGCTAGACTCGAGACCGTTCCGACTCCGTGACCGTTCCGGGTATATCTAGCTTAGGGTTTATTTCTTATACGAGTTTATCTATATTGGTTCACTGACTGTCTGATATCTTGAACCGGGATATTCCAGTAGGTCGTGGACCCATTCCACGCTATATTCCACAGCTAATTTGGCCATGATTGGCTAAAACAGCCGCTTTGAGAGGTGGTGCGCAACGGCGCGTTTGGGTACGAGTGGGAAGTTTGAGATGAGCAGTTTGTAAGTGCGTCTTTGAGCCGCCGCTATGGGGATTCGACCTGGACCGGGCTTCGTTGGCGCAATGTCCTTTTACGGTATAGTTCTTGCCTTGGCCCAGCATGCTACCGCTTCTTGGGCTGGTGTCTGCAGCACCTTCGACCTCGACGACGTCTTCCAGTGCCCCTCGCTCGCATGGCTCTACCGCTCCTTACGTAACTGTGACGTCGCATTTTCCCCACGCCATTACCCTTACGCGCCCCAGCGTACCACCTCCCATCAGGCTTTCAGAGATATGGTTGTTCACACACGTGCGAAGAGGTCCCTCACGAGGGACTCCGACATTGACGCCTCGTTGAGGCTGACGGACGCGGTTCGCAACACGCCGACGGCTAGATCACCGGCTGTTACGAACCCCGACCCTACTTCCAACACCGACGCCGACGTTGCGACGAGGAAGTACCTGCAGGAGCAATCCAAGCTTGTGGACGAGGTCTACAAGGGGCGGCTCCATCGGACATGGGCCAAGGGTATCCGCGAGGATATCCTTGGCGACAAGAAGCATTACTTCAGCGGCACGACTGACGCGGGTCTCCTCTCCGACGTGGTGGTTCAGCTGCGTACGGAGTTTGAGTCCGCTGGGCTGGACCTCGTCTCGTTCGACCTTGACGACCCCCAGGCTCTGGTGGTGAGCAAGGTGAACGCCCTGCTGTACGACGTGCTTGGGCTTATCGTCGAGAAGCACATTAACGCCCACGTCTGGCTTACGGGTACGGACGCGTCTGCCGACCGAGATGGACGGCGTGCGCTGGTGGACATCGTGAAGCGCAGCGTACCAGTGGCGTTGCGGGAGTCCTTCCAGCAGGAGCATGCCGCGCTTGGTTATCCCGCAAACGTTGACCCGCAGCCGATTTTGGCTCGGGAACAACGTTTGGTGCGGGATAACAAGGCGGCCGACTGGACGCCCACCGAGGCCACCAGGAAGCTCAGCCTGTACAGCAGGCTTGACCCGGTGTTCTACGCCGCGGTCAAGGTGCGTTACCCCATGGTGGCCGACCTCGCGTCGGTTTCCCTTGTGGCCTTGCGCTCTTTGGTCGTCGAGATTTACCAGGCATGGGCGCAGACGGACGTCGGGAAGGCCTTCCTGGCCAAGCCCGCAGGTGGTGACACGTCGGCCCTGCTCACCAGCAGCGAGCACCAGGCGCTGCTGGACAAGATCAACGAGCTGACCGCGCTGGTTCAGCAAAGGTACGAGGCGGCTCCGCCGGTGGTGCAGCGGCAGCAGGACCCGCCGCAGCGGCAGCACGGACAGCGCCGGCAGCAGCAGCAGCGCGGGCAGTCGCAGCGGGGCTTCCGCATGGGGGTCCAATCCCCACCGGCAGTGGGCTACGATCGTGACGAGCAGCGGGCTAAGCCGCTGTGTACCCGCTGCAAAAAGACTGGTAAGGATCTTTACCACTTCTACCGCGACTGCCCTCTTGGCGGTCGCCAACATTCCCCTACTTCCGCCGCGGCTTTCTGCGTACCCATCGACGAGGAGGATGCAGAGGGAGTCCATGCGCTAGCCATGTGTGCTCTCTTCCAGGAGGCGGCAGATGATGGTGCTGAGGCTTTTGCCCGCGCGGCAACGGCGTACGGTCCGCCAGCGGTGCTGTGCGGAGGTGTTGTGGGGGGCGTCGACGCGACGGCCTACGGCTTCTCCGTTAACGCGGTGACGCCGGTGGCGGAGACGTCCGGTGACGACATCCTGCAGCGGCTGGACGACCTCGCGGCGGAGGTCAACGCGGCGGTGGGGCCTAAGGTACATTACACTCACGCCTCTTTCCCGGCACCTGGGGGCATTGCGACGCAGGCTTCGGCTCTGGTGTGTGAGGCTGCAGGCGCAGGTATCACACCGGAGGAGCAGGTTCCGGCAGGTGGTGCGGCGGCATCGGCATCCGCCGTGCCGGCCCCTGCTATGCCTGTCTTGGAGAATGAGACAGAGCTCCTGGAGCTCTACGGCTACGGCCCGCCCGTGTCCCTTCAATCGACGCGGGTAACCACCACGGAGAAGTCGGGCGGTGAATTCGCGGGGGTTGTGGAGACTGTCAACCACGCTGCGGTTGCGCCGGTTGACTTGACCGGCTACGACACCGACGACTACGAGGATTTTGCAGACGGCAGCTTCTCCGTCAAGCCGCGGGCTCCGGCCATCTCGGCCAATCATGCGTCAGAGCCCGCAGCCCACGTGCCTGAGTCTGGTGGTGCTTCCCGCACCTACGGATGGCAAGCCGCCATGGGGCTTCCCCGCACACGCGGGCCCGTGGGGGTTTCCTTACTTTATCTCCCTCATTCTTTTCATCTCGGTCATGGGTGTGGGGGCTGCCGCCTACACGGCGGCCAATGACATCGGCTCTGTGCAGGTATCGGGTCGGGCTGCACCGCAGCCTGTGCTGTGCAGAGGGGATTTATGCATCTACCCTGGTATTTCCGAGCTGGACCCCGTCACTCTGGATGCAGTACTGCACTCCCTGGGTGCTACGACGGTGGTTCACCGGCCGCCTGACCCACTGGAGAGCAGTGCTGCAAGCTACTACCGTGGACATTGTGGTGACGGTGCCCCTCTGAACTTTGACCCCGAGTAGTTTTCCTTCTGGCTCTGGCAGTACACCACTCTGGTGGTGTGCTGAGATGTACTTTGACCTCAACGTGGTCTTCAATTTGGTTTATGCTTTGCTTTGACATCTACAATCTTCAATCTGGTTTGCTTACACAGTGCCTTTCAGTTGTTTAGCGGGAGCTCCTTACCCGTAGGTTTCTGCACTTGTGCTAGCTAGAGGGTTTCAATTTGTGTATCAGAATAGCACAGTTGGATTAGCAGTTAGGTTTGTCACCCTAGCTCCTGCCCTAACCTATCTTAACTTCTCTGACTTACCTGTCAGTCACCACCCACAGTGCTGGGGTGGTGTGCTGAAATCTGTATAGGCAGCCCTGACCGGGAGTCCCGGTGCAGGCCCCTATGACAGATTCCTAGGTAGCCAACACTGGACCGTGACTGATCCGTAAGCCTGTGCTGTGACACACCGAGTGTCACAGGTAGCTAGACTCGAGACCGTTCCGACTCCGTGACCGTTCCGGGTATATCTAGCTTAGGGTTTATTTCTTATACGAGTTTATCTATATTGGTTCACTGACTGTCTGATATCTTGAACCGGGATATTCCAGTACTTGCGTTGGACGTGCTTCGCCACCTTCATGTCGAAGTGCTCCCGCTGTAGTGTGCGTACCGATGCCAAAAATGCGGCCCCCGCCGAATTAGCGGCCGGCTGTGCCGCTGGCGGGGTCGCGGGCGTGTTGGCATGCCTGGCAGCAACGGAGTCAAAAATTGTGCTTAATGTGCGGCGGCGATGCGCCATGCTAGCCGTCGATCTAGTAGAAGCAACCATGATGAAGAAGACTACAGGGGTGGAGTGAGGCAAGAAGACGTGGAAAAAAAAATGCGGTAGTCTTGGGCGGCCAAGAAATGTGGTGGGTCGTCGATACGGCTGCCGTGAGAGAGCAGAAATTCTGAGAAGTCGTGTGGTAGATGGCGGCCGATACGAAACGGTGTGGTGACCAACCAGGATGCGTAAACCAACCCAACGTTAAATCCCGTAGAAAAGATGTCCTCAAAGGCCTACAGCTAGCCGTAAATCAACCCACAAAACTTAGGCCATACCCGCGACTGCCGGCACTTCCACGCGCGGAGCGCCTCACTCCATCCCAAGCGTCCGGCCTTAGCCAATCATCCTCGCGGTGTCGCAGTGGCTAAATAAAGCGCAAGTGGGGCCAAACCTGTCAGATATATAGTCGGGTGTATATATCGGATAACGGAGAATAAACCCTGTGTTAAGGGTTTCGATATCAGAACGGTAAAAGTCTCAGATTGATAAAAGAGATACACATAAATACTAACGGGTGTTTCCCGTCTACTGGTGACGGTCACCCAGCCTACTATAGGAAGTGACAGGTGACAGTCTTTACTGTCGGTGTGTCACATCCAGCACATTTTTTTTGGGGGGGCGAGGTGTGTGTGGGGGAGCTTCGCACGGGGGCACTGCGAAACGAATTCCTGTATATGTATATAATTTGATTCCATTTCGGTTTTGACGGTGATCTATAAATTTGAGAAGCCTTCCTCGTTAAGGGTAGGGTGCCGGAAGGCTTCAAAACATTTTCTGGAATTAAAGTTGATAGCAAATCCCATATTTAATCGATAAATAAAATAATTACTTTCAAAAATTCCTAGAGGCGAAATTTGCAACATGACCCCCTATTTTTATTGGCTAGGGTCCAAGAATGGGGTGTCGACGTGGTATCAAAAAAATCTGAGGCGATTCTATCGAACCAATTTCGAGATCTATTTTTTGTAGAATAAAAACAAGCAGATTAAGTATATACAATTGCCATAAAAATTATATCTCGAAAATGATTCGATAGAATCGCCTCAGATTTTTTTGATACCACGTGGACACCCCATTCTTGGACCCTAGCCAATAAAAATAGGGGGTCATGTTGCAAAATTCTACGCTATAATTTTCAACAGGTGGCATCTTTACAATGTAATTTTAATTCTGCTAAGTATGGAAATTGTAATCAGTATTTTTTAATTCGTGGGAAGCTGGTACCCTACCCTTAAGGGTACGCTTCAGTCAGTTTGAAATCGATTTAATTTGATAACATTTTCCATATTAAAAAAAAATCGAAGTCATTAATGCGGGGAAAATCAAAACAAATATTTATAGGGTTTCACTAAATATAGCACATCGTTTATAAATTCATTTGGGAGCTGTTCTATAGGATTCCGATGTCCATACAAAAGCCAAGCCGATTTTGAGATATGACGTGCCAAAGTAAGGTGGGTGTGTCTAGTACACCCACTTGACGTACATTTCCCACGTGTATGTATATATATATAGAAAACCCTCCCGATAGGTCGATGCATCTTTAAAAAAAATAGTACTCCTACACCCCACATTCATATTTCTAATAATAGCATGCCGTTGGACTAACTAAATACGGATTCACTGTCATACTGTAATCCTGCGGTTGTCTGCACTTCTTGTTTCGTTCACTGCGATATATACCGTAGAGAATTACGATGCTGACGAGTTTATATATTGACGACTCCGAGAATAAAATAAATAGTATATGGAGACAAAACGTTGTACTCCGCTCGAGACGCTCGTGTTGTGGTATTTGTATTTCTATGTGTGTAATTTCATTTTGGCAATCGCGCGTGACGACAACGTGTTAGCGTGACACCCCCCTTTAGGCTATTCGACATTGTGTAATTTCATATTGATACAGGAGAGGAGACCAAAGCACCGCGCCTTCATTTTTGTGTATAATTCCTGTACCAGCCCATACTGATACAGGCGACGTTCATGACAGTGTCACCAACTTTCGTTCTGGGAGCTTTGCGGACTGCGTTTCATGTCGCATTTTCTGATATAAAAACCTGGCGACCACGTACTGAAACGAAAGTGTGACAACGACGGACGTACACGACACATTATCTCGTCAATGCCTAATTATCAACACGAGGTAGTTATAGCTGCCACGTCAGACTATATGCTCTGGACTGTGCCGGAGGCGCAGTCCAGAGCATATACGTCTGACGTGGCAGCTATAACTAGCTTGTCGCTCGCTCGTCTTCGACTGATCCTACGGTCGCACTGCTCGCTCAGACCCGAATGCTATTTCTTGCCACGTCACTATCATAACTTTTGAGCTCTGTTTCCAAATCCTTGATGCTGTTCGACATTTTGCTCTCTCCTCCCGAAATTTGGAAACGAAGCGACAGCATCGAGCATTTGGAAACAGCATCGAGCAGCCCGCGACAGCCCGCGACAACCCGCGACAGCCGATTCAGTCGCGTTTTTTGCGCGGTTCGGCACGATTGTTCTCTTTTGGCGACCTTTCGCGTGAATCGGCTCCCATAAGCTAGGTTGGCCAAAACGTGGGCGAAGTTTTATCGTGCCCCCCCCCAAATCCGTTTAAACGGACGTTTAATCGTGGGGGGTCTGACGTTACATACTTAAGGCGACGTTACATACTTAAGGCGACGTTACATACTTAAGGATGTCATGTCACCGGATCGATAATCAATATGACATAATTGAGGTCCTCCGACTGTTCAAATATGGAATTCTTGCCTTTGATCGGCATTCCGCGACATGGCGGGCAACGCGCAAGCCGCAGACTCCTCGACTCTGTAAATGTTTGCACTGCAATAGGGTCATCGTTGCTCACACACAAAGAATTCGTTGTCATATTGCTGCCCAGCGCAACGGGGGAATCGACATATGTCTTGGCCTTATCTCGTCTCCATCGTATGCCGAGGCTAACTCCGAGGAGAAGGCAGAACGGGTGACACGGTTTCGTGAAGCCAGGAAGCGTTGCCAAGTGTTGTGTGCACTCTGTACAATTATCTAGCGCACGCTCCTAGACTCCTGCTACACTTCAAATACATACCGTGACAAAGTGTGTCTTCTGTCTTGACATGATGTTGTGTTGATGTCTAGGTACTAGGTTCTTTACTCGTTAGCAATGCGCATCAACGGGGAGAGGCACCTGGATACCTTGTAATGCTTATAAAATGCTATAATAAAAGTCAAACAAATGACCATATATAAGGGTTCTATCGCCTGTCCAGTTCCCACCACTATGAATATGCAATAATCGGCAAAGTTTAATCGTGACCCCCCCCAAATACGTTTAAACGTAAGTTTAATCGTGGGGGGGGGTGACGTTTTGGCCAACCTAGCCCATAAGCTTCCCTTGTGCGAAGGTGGGATAAGGCGAATGGTGTTCCCACGGTGGTAGGGGCGGGGTTGGGGAGGCGGGTTGGGGAGGGAACACCATCCTTCCTACCTGACGCTTTTTGACAGGGCCCTTACCATGTGCACCCCGACTATCGGGAAAGCCAATCAGAACATGCCAGCTCAAAGATGCCATTGCAATACGACTTTTGTAAGTGCACAAATGGCAAATCACCATTGGTTGTCGATGACGAGCGAGCGACAATTATAGATACATTGGTCATAATAGTCGATATATTTGGAGTATAAGGGCATACATGGTGTCAAATCCCGCCTATATGAGTCCAAAGGTCAGGATTTCAAGCCAGATTGGCCTCAAAATCGTTATTTTCGGCGATGTGGCATGAGAAGTAGGGGGTGGGTGAGATGTTGCTATTCTTCAGGGGTGACCTAACGATGTGCAACACTTCAAATCAATAGATAAAACGGCTATATTTAGTGAATTTTAAATAATTATTGATGAATACTCACTATCGGGAAAGCCAATCAGAACATGCCAGCTCAAAGATGCCATTGCAATACGACTTTTGTAAGTGCACAAATGGCAAATCACCATTGGTTGTCGATGACGAGCGAGCGACACTTATAGATAAATTGGTCATAATAGTCGATATATTTGGAGTATAAGGGCATATATGGTGTCAAATCCCGCCTATATGAGTCCAAAGGTCAGGATTTCAAGCCAGATTGGCCTCAAAATCGTTATTTTCGGCGATGTGGCATGAGAAGTAGGGGGTGGGTGAGATGTTGCTATTCTTAGGGGTGACCTAATGTGCAACACTTCAAATCAATAGATAAACCGGCTATATTTAGTGAATTTTTAATAATTATTGATGAATACTCACTATCGGGAAAGCCAATCAGAACATGCCAGCTCAAAGATGCCATTGCGATACGACTTTTGTAAGTGCACAAATGGCAAATCACCATTGGTTGTCGATGACGAGCGAGCGACAATTATAGATACATTGGTCATAATAGTCGATATATTTGGAGTATAAGGGCATATATGGTGTCAAATCCCGCCTATATGAGTCCAAAGGTCAGGATTTCAAGCCAGATTGGCCTCAAAATCGTTATTTTCGGCGATGTGGCATGAGAAGTAGGGGGTGGGTGAGATGTTGCTATTCTTCAGGGGTGACCTAATGTGCAACACTTCAAATCAATAGATAAAACGGCTATATTTAGTGAATTTTTAATAATTATTGATGAATACTCACTATCGGGAAAGCCAATCAGAACATGCCAGCTCAAAGATGCCATTGCGATACGACTTTTGTAAGTGCACAAATGGCAAATCACCATTGGTTGTCGATGACGAGCGAGCGACAATTATAGATACATTGGTCATAATAGTCGATATATTTGGAGTATAAGGGCATATATGGTGTCAAATCCCGCCTATATGAGTCCAAAGGTCAGGATTTCAAGCCAGATTGGCCTCAAAATCGTTATTTTCGGCGATGTGGCATGAGAAGTAGGGGGTGGGTGAGATGTTGCTATTCTTAGGGGTGACCTAATGTGCAACACTTCAAATCAATAGATAAACCGGCTATATTTAGTGAATTTTAAATAATTATTGATGAATACGTGTGCTCACGTGGACCTCCTTGGCGAGACGATTGCAGTGATATACGATACTATAAGGTCATATGAATAGTATATCTCGTAAAGTGCACAAATATTCACTGCTAACAAATCTGTAACTGTAATGTTTTTTTCATTGTATCAATTCGATCGAATGTTTTTTCAGGCTTTGAACGGACAGATGTGTGTGTTTTTACAGATAAAACGGGCATATATAATGATTCGTTTGGAATCTAGGGCTTTATGAATAGTCTATGTGTATCTACGCGATGAGCCGGGTACGACTGCGTCAGACGATTTGGATATAAATCGAATTTTCGATGAATAATATATTTTTTATCTCCGAAATATAGTTGGTTTCATGCCCCCCAAGCTTGTGTATTGCATTCCAAGACGATCCTACGGCTATTCAAGATGTACCGGATATGTATTTCCATCGCCTCGAGCCGCCAAGATCGATGGAAACTTTCCCCTTACGTAATTAGCAAAATATTTCATATATATGGCCGTTTTATACGAAGTGTTGCGCATTAGGTCGGTGTTGCGCATTAGGCATTGACGAGATACGTTACGACACATTACGCCGCATGGGCCCTCCGTCGGATACGGGAGCGTGTTGGCTTTTATATTGTAGTTCCGCCACTGTTCCGCCTGCGCTGGGAATCGGTATCAATATCTAGCATGAAGCATCGAAGGGCTGGTGGTCGCTATCAAGCATGTTACGATCCCTTAAGTATTAGCGAGCACATTATATGGCAAAGAGATCGACGGCTGGTGAGAGCTAATGATCGGCTGGTGGTAGCTGGGAATCCCAGCCTGGAAAGCTGGAATCCACTAGCTCGTAGCTGGGATTCCTTATGATAAAATACCATCAGGTGCTAGCTATTCCGTCGGGAGTGAAGCCTCCGTAAGTGCTTGTTAACACAATGCTTCACCTAATAGTGAAATTCGAGTATGCTTGCCAGAGAAATTTCCAGGCTCTTGGACGATTTGCCGTCCGAAACAGCACAGCGATCTTGGTAGGCGTGCCTTTCATGTTGTGCATGCTTGGACTCGGGGTGCTAAACATGTCCACCGAGGATGATGTCCTCAAGCTTTGGGTTAACGACGAAACTCGGGTCATCGATGAGCTCGAATTCTGGGAAGACAACTTCATCGCGCGGCGATACGAATCTTTGATTTGCCGGGCCAAAACTGGAAAGACGTTGTTAAGCAAAGCGGCTTGGGAAGAAATGGTGCGTCTACAAGAGTGGTTGAATGATGTGCAATACACTGACGATGACGGCACCTATGCCTTCAACAATTTCTGCTATAAGCCCGTTGACAGATTACCGCAGTATTCTTGTTTCTCATACAGCCCACTGGACTGCTTTCAAGAAGGACGTGTACAGGTCATTGGGGGGGAAAACAATACAGTGTGTTGGACCCCATACGAAGGAAGGCAATCCTTTCGGAGTGATGATTTTGACTTCGCAACCCATTTGACTAAGGAATACTTGTTGAATTCTTGTATGTTCTGGTTCAATCTTGAAATTCCATACGAACAGCTATTTGGTGACGTAACCTACAGTGGAGACAAGGACTCTGATCCGATCACGGACATTGGCGCTGTGCGGATAACGTTATCGGCATTATCCCCAGAATCACTATCAAAAGAGGGACTTCATTATGTAACGTGGAGTCCGACGGTCGAGGCTGCGGCGAGTCTCGACAAACTAGGTTGTCCTGAAGGCGGGCCTTATGATAGTCCGGATGGATATTGCTCATGTTCTAAGTCCTACAGCATTTTTGTGGCTTTGTCGTACGACTGTGTACCGGCTGCTGTTCCTCAGGAGTCAACGTGTTGCGACTACTTAACAGAAATGTTTAGTCTGCCCTGTTTTCCGTATCTGTTACTCGAGGACGCGACAGTGAGCTCAATTTCTAGGATTGTCGGAGGAGAGTGTGGCCTGGTACCGCCGGATATTCCGGATACTCGTTGTTACACCAAAGCGGATAGTTCGACCACAACTGAAGGTACTATGTCATCCTTGGTTTTCCATAATCTCGTATACATACGATAGCTTGCCCCTTTCAACTTGGCGCTTACTGGTCGGTATCTTTAGAACCCTATCCGTACTACAAACGCACAGCTGTTGAATTGAAACGAATATTCCGACTCAACGTTCAGTGTCACCGTTGTGCTTGAGAGCCTGTTTTGACGTTCGGCTCGAACGTTCTCCATGAGCTGCTCCCAAGCCTGGGGCGAACAGTTGTATTGATACTTTCTCAGAGTACTTTCAAAGGCACAATTTTAGAGTAGGCAGTAGTGTGCTACATTTCACGGTGATCTGGTGCGTTTGTATGCATTGGTATGGCAGCGTACTGAGGTACTTCACAAACACAAGTTGCTTGTTGGAAAGTGCAAACTCTTAGCGTTTTTGTAACTATCCTCTCTGACTGACAAACTTGGGTGGATTGGCCTCCTCCCCTTTGTGTTCTCTGCACTGGTTGTTGCGTACAGGATCACAAGCGTATTGGTATTGTCAGACCTGTGGCTATGATGAGAATTTGGTGAACGTTCAGGAATACAACGATTGTGTTTCCTGCCCAGCTGGATACGAGATAGATGTTCTACGTAACGATTGCACGGGGCACTGCGTTCCAGAGGGCAAGGCACTCCAGCCACTTTGGAACGCAACTGGTCAACAAGTGGGAGACTGCACGATCCCTTCCAACATGGATGCGAAAGTACATGCCTCTTGCAATGGCATGTCACTCCTTCCACCTCCTCCATCTGCACCGCCTCCGCCTCCTGTGCCAGGTACGATCTATGTTTGCCGTTGCATACCTAAACTTTTACAACCTAGGTATAGAGTGAGCCCAATATTATCCTGTTGGTAACACCCAGATATCGCCAAGTTTTATTTAACGAGCCCTGAATTTCCTAGTTTCACTTCACACCGCTTTCACAGTTAGCCTTACCTGTGGCGTCTACTGAGCCTGACATAATATTGTATAATTATCGTTAGCTCTGTATGTTTCAGTTATCTGTGAATCTTTTGCCACATTTTCTCATTGCCTGAAAGGCACACTGCTCAGTATTCATTTAGAAAATATATCTTAGTTATCCTACTTGCAGCTTGAGTGAAACTTGATCTGTGAATGCTTTAGTGGAAGGCCATGTACGTTCAAAGGCTCAGTAGATGTTGGTTGGCAACCAACTTGATTTACGGTGCCTTTCAACTGGAACCTCAATGGACAGGGGAATGAGGGAGCCAAAGTGCTATTCCCCACCCTCTCCCCACTGAGATGTCGAGACTTGGATACTTCTCCCGAAATCGCCACCTCACAATGAGCGAGCTATATCTGTTGGGGTTCTCCCCCTCAGCGATATGCCATCAACGTCTGTGCAGGGGACAAGCCTCGACTTCGGCTGATGAATGGGAACTTCGTTGTGGCAATACATTTCTTGCATTTAGCGAACTCCTTACAGCGCAACCAGATATCATCACGTTTCATACTAAGGACCGCGACTCCCGGCGCGAGCATCCCGCGAGTAAAGGAGTACTCCTGAATGCGCGTGCCAACGTGGACAAGAAGTTTTTCTGTGGATTTCCTCTGGAGGAGCCCTGCAGAAAAGTCCCGAAATCTCTGGGCATACGACATAAGATATCAGCCATCGTCAGATAGTATTTTGTCATTTTCGATGCATTCATCTCTATCATGTAATTTCCTTTCGAGGACTTTCGAAATCAAATTGCAGGGATGCAAAATCTACCCAAACTCCTTTTGGCGCATCGCGAGTCTGGCCGCGCAGGATAGAGTTTGCAAAGTGCAAGATCTGTATGTATTCAGCCACATAACCCAGAAGATCACTTGAGAAAGTTTTATGTAGAGCTCGATAACCTATTGCAAGCTTCAAACAAGAGTGTGCTAGCGAAGTTATATCAAAAGTCGTGCGTGCATGGCTTCCACTAGGCCGAACATGTGTGCACCACCACTTGTTTTTTGGTCCACAGTTCAATGCAACACATCATAGATTTTGGGTTGGGTCAAGTAGGAAACAAGCAGAGCCGTGTCCTGGTTCACTATCTAATTTCCTAGCTTTCCACTTGCCAGGATGTCGGTTACTCTTGGAATCGAAGTGGCACTTGCCCTTTAATCTGCCTTTCAGAGCTCAGCACCATCGGTGCATTTTCTGGAGCCCCTGAAAGTTGTGGCGGGCTCCAATTTGAATGTTTTGTACTATTCGCTCTCTTTTCCCATACCGAGAGTCATCTTACTGCTTAAGTCTCCTGCACGACTACCTCTGGATCCTCTGTCGGGGCCAGCTACTTGAAGTAGCTTCTCGGAGAGGGCTCAACGTTAGGAGGAGGATGGAGAGGTTGGCGCTTATGGACAGCGCAAGGGAGGGCACAATTGAGCAAACGGACTATGCTACGCAGGCCGGGCGGGTTGGGCATGGTGGTGGAACGCAAGGGTCTGGGGAACGCAACATGGGAGGTGTGGTCAGGCTTCCGGTGAAGCATGTGATGAGGCAGGAAGGATGGCATCACGGCTCTTGCAGAGCATGGAGGATGTGTGGCATGAAGCGGTGAATCCTCGGGCAGTGAGCGCCAGGGACTGGATGGTGCGGAGGTTGGGTCTGCAGAGGTGTCCGTGGGCGCAATGGGGCCCAGCCAAGCGGCTTCGTCTCATCCCACGAGCGTCCAGGATATCTTGAGGGAAGGGGATGACCTCTTATCACTGGGCTCAGGAGCAAAGCGGGGCCTCGCCAGAGCAGGCAATGTCCATGGCCAAGGTAGGGATGAGGGCAAGGTGGCAGGTGGCTCAGCTTCTTGAGGGGACTGTTGGTACGGGGGGAACTGGCGGGTGGGAGAAAATCTGCATTACAACTCAATTATTACAATCGAAAGTCGAAGAGTCCGAGGGAGTCCAAAAGTCCACAGCATCCATAACAAACAGAAAATCCCCAGATGTCCCAAAACAAAGAGCTCCGAGAGAGAGGGTGTTGAGCGAGGTGCGGGTAGAAGGATGGTGGATGGAGTTGACACAAGCCGGCCCCCTCAAAGTCCAGGGTGCTGATCCCGACAGCCATGACCACTTACATCAGGTTGCACGGCAACGTATGGCGTCTCATTAACTTCCGTGCCCACGTGGCGAGGTTTATGGCTGTGTTGGAACAAACAGTGGCGGATAGTTGTTGGGGAGGTTGGTGAGCTATCTATTGACCCCCATGGGACCCCAATGGGACGTCCAGGACCCCCATGGGACATTAAGTAGGAACAGTACTGAACAACAGCTGCTGTGCAAGTGTGGAGCGCATTTCTCAAGACCATAGCTTACCCAGAGTCTCGGGGCTATAAGCCAAACACCCCGAAGAGGGTGTCTTTTTCATTTTAATTTAATATATATATATATATATTTTTTAGCTTACTCACAGGGTGTCTAGCGCTAAAGCTTTAGTCCCATACAGTTGGTTAGAGTTGGTTAATAGTCTCATAGAGTTTGTGTTGAGGGTACGGGGTTGCAACCGTAATTCGGTGGAAAACGCTCTAGGATAGAAGGAAGCAATGTAGTCTATCATTCCCAACCCCTTGGGACGACCCTTTGGGACACTTGGCCTGTTGTGGATGGACAAGCTCATCAGGTGAGACCAGGCTTTGGGGAAGGCAGGGAACGGTGGTGGTTCGGATAGCTAAGGAACAGGGCGGGACCTCACCGCAGCAGGCAATGCTCTTGGCTGAGGAAGGGGTGGCCAATTTGGTGGGGGTAGGCGTGTGGCTAGGCTTCAGAGATGGGATCCCACATAGTAACAATAGAAAACATCAGAACAACAGGTGCGGTGCACTTGTGGAGCGCGTGACTCGAGCTCGCAGCTTACCCGCACAGCGTGCAACGCCATGGCTTCAGTGCCATATAGAATTGGTGGGATGTGGTAGGTGGTTGGGGTTAGGGGGTTACAAGTGCAATTCGATAGCGGGCACTCGATATTCCACTGGAAGCAATATATTCAGTTGCATCGTCTTCAACCCCTTGGGACAGCCGTTTAGGTTCTTGGCGCGTTTTGGGTGGACAATTTCTCCCTAGACTATCAGATAGGTTTTGGGGCAAACAAGGAATAGGATGGTAGTTCTGAGCGCAGGCTGCTATTACAATGCCCAAGAGTCCAAGAACTCTTGACTGTCATAGAAAATCATCCTAAACAGTTGGGGAGCGAGGCGGCTCAGGTTGATTGAGGGGTGGAGGTGGACTGGTGACCGAGCAATCACAGAGGCACTTCAGTGGCTTAGGAGGCCTGCCATGGCTTAGGGGATCCCGTTCTCCACGAGTGAGCTCCAGAAATTTGGACGAGTGTCCCAAAGTGTGTGCTGAATCCTTTGATCCCGGGTGTGGGTATATAGTGCAGCCGATGTTCTGTGGCAATCTGGTAGCTTGTTGTAGTTAGTGTTGCCAATTAGATCGGTTCAAGGGATACGCATGCAACTATATTTAGGTGGCGGTGTCATGCAGACATCCAGTCTCTGCTTCTTCCAAATGCGATGCCATCGTCTTACCCTAGAGTGTCATCAGGTAAAATCGGCTGCTTACACTTTTGTGTCATAGGCCGTGACGCAAAAACCTCGATATAGACAAAATGATTAGACCTGTAATTTTGTCTAGAAGATTTCATCCGGATAAACAGTAAATGAGTAAGGATGTACCCATGCTCGCTCTTGTGCTAATGCTCGCCGCCTACCCACAGGAATGTATGATGACATGGCGGCGGGTGGTGTGAACAG
Organism: Cymbomonas tetramitiformis; assembly: GCA_001247695.2. Taxonomy (NCBI): domain Eukaryota; kingdom Viridiplantae; phylum Chlorophyta; class Pyramimonadophyceae; order Pyramimonadales; family Pyramimonadaceae; genus Cymbomonas; species Cymbomonas tetramitiformis. The sequence goes on from LGRX02015434.1 coordinate 38,282, forward strand.
CCTGTGACTATGGCCAGGATGATGCTGACTACACAGTCACAGTCCTTGGCACACCCTACAACTGCTCTGCAGTGCTGGGCTTTTTGGGTGGTCTTGGCGTCACCAATTGCAGTCTGGCGGCCGAGACGGCAGACGGACTCGGGTATGGTGCGGCGTTCACACCCGAGATGGAGGAGGAGGTGCTGGAGAACTGTGAGGGGAGCTGCATGATATGTGCGACAAATGCACCAGGTGAGCAGGCGATGATTTGGGCCCTTTGTGCCGTAGATGTGTCGAGACGGGGTTTGATGATGCACCATGAGGTGTGCACTGAGGGGTGGGTGGGTGTACTAGTGTGGTATCACAGAGCGTGCATTGGGTGTGGATTCTGGTGTTTGGATAATACAAAAATCATGTAGTCTAGCAGTTATAGTATAGGTGCGCCAATGTTTGCCGCGCGCATGCAGGGGTGCGGTATGATGACATGGCGGCGGGTGGTGTGAACAGCCTGTGACTATGGCCAGGATGATGCTGACTACACAGTCACAGTCCTTGGCACACCCTACAACTGCTCTGCAGTGCTGGGCTTTTTGGGTAGTATTGGCGTCACCAATTGCAGTCTGGCGGCCGAGACGGCAGACGGACTCGGGTATGGTGCGGCGTTCACACCCGAGATGGAGGAGGAGGTGCTGGAGAACTGTGAGGGGAGCTGCATGATATGTGCGACGAACGCACCAGGTGAGCAGGCGATGATTTGGGCCCTTTGTGCCGTAGATGTGTCGAGACGGGGTTTGATGATGCACCATGAGGTGTGCACTGAGGGGTGGGTGGGTGTACGAGTGTGGTATCACAGAGCGTGCATTGGGTGTGGATTCTGGTGTTTGGATAATACAAAAATCATGTAGCCTAGCAGTTATAGTATAGGTGCGCCAATGTTTGCCGGGCGCACGCAGGGGTGCGGTATGATGACATGGCGGCGGGTGGTGTGAACAGACTGTGACTATGGCCAGGATGATGCTGACTACACAGTCACAGTCCTTGGCACACCCTACAACTGCTCTGCAGTGCTGGGCTTTTTGGGTAGTATTGGCGTCACCAATTGCAGTCTGGCGGCCGAGACGGCAGACGGACTCGGGTATGGTGCGGCGTTCACACCCGAGATGGAGGAGGAGGTGCTGGCGAACTGTGAGGGGAGCTGCATGATATGTGCGACAAACGCACCAGGTGAGCAGGCGATGATTTGGGCCCTGTATGCCGTAGATGTGTCGAGACGGGGTTTGATGATGCACCATGAGGTGTGCACTGAGGGGTGGGTGGGTGTACTAGTGTGGTATCACAGAACGTGCATTGGGTGTGGATTCTGGTGTTTGGATAATACAAAAATCATGTAGTCTAGCAGTTATAGTATAGGTGCGCCAATGTTTGCCGGGCGCACGCATTGGTACGGTATGATGACATGGCGGCGGGTGGTGTGAACAGCCTGTGACTATGGCCAGGATGATGCTGACTACACAGTCACAGTCCTTGGCACACCCTACAACTGCTCTGCAGTGCTGGGCTTTTTGGGTAGTATTGGCGTCACCAATTGCAGTCTGGCGGCCGAGACGGCAGACGGACTCGGGTATGGTGCGGCGTTCACACCCGAGATGGAGGAGGAGGTGCTGGCGAACTGTGAGGGGAGCTGCATGATATGTGCGACAAATGCACCAGGTGAGCAGGCGATGATTTGGGCCCTTTATGCCGTAGATGTGTCGAGACGGGGTTTGATGATGCACCATGAGGTGTGCACTGAGGGGTGGGTGGGTGTACTAGTGTGGTATCACAGAACGTGCATTGGGTGTGGATTCTGGTGTTTGGATAATACAAAAATCATGTAGCCTAGCAGTTATAGTATAGGTGCGCCAATGTTTGCCGGGCGCACGCAGGGGTGCGGTATGATGACATGGCGGCGGGTGGTGTGAACAGCCTGTGACTATGGCCAGGATGATGCTGACTACACAGTCACAGTCCTTGGCACACCCTACAACTGCTCTGCAGTGCTGGGCTTTTTGGGTAGTATTGGCGTCACCAATTGCAGTCTGGCGGCCGAGACGGCAGACGGACTCGGGTATGGTGCGGCGTTCACACCCGAGATGGAGGAGGAGGTGCTGGAGAACTGTGAGGGGAGCTGCATGATATGTGCGACAAATGCACCAGGTGAGCAGGCGATGATTTGGGCCCTTTGTGCCGTAGATGTGTCGAGACGGGGTTTGATGATGCACCATGAGGTGTGCACTGAGGGGTGGGTGGGTGTACGAGTGTGGTATCACAGAGCGTGCATTGGGTGTGGATTCTGGTGTTTGGATAATACAAAAATCATGTAGCCTAGCAGTTATAGTATAGGTGCGCCAATGTTTGCCGGGCGCACGCAGGGGTGCGGTATGATGACATGGCGGCGGGTGGTGTGAACAGCCTGTGACTATGGCCAGGATGATGCTGACTACACAGTCACAGTCCTTGGCACACCCTACAACTGCTCTGCAGTGCTGGGCTTTTTGGGTAGTATTGGCGTCACCAATTGCAGTCTGGCGGCCGAGACGGCAGACGGACTCGGGTATGGTGCGGCGTTCACACCCGAGATGGAGGAGGAGGTGCTGGCGAACTGTGAGGGGAGCTGCATGATATGTGCGACAAATTCACCAGATGCACCAGATGCACCAGGTGATGATTTGGGCCCTTTGTGCAGTAGATGTGTCGAGACGGGGTTTGATGATGCACCATGAGGTGTGCACTGAGTGATATGTGATCGTTGAACCCCCCAGGCAGTCTGACGGTGCGACGAAGGGGATGTGTATTTTGTTTCGTGTGAAATCTTGTTGTCGGAGAGTATGTATGTTCTACAAACATTCTTGCTGCTGTGCTGACGTTCTCTGCTGGCACACAGATTCACCGCCACCAGTCGTGTACGACCCTGGCACCTGCAACGCGCAATGTGACAGCTTGGAGAACAACCGGTGCAACTGCACGGAGATTGGATGCGCTTTTTCGTATGATGATGTGTGCTTCACGGATCAGGAATTCTCGGTGGCATCGGACGAGGTAGTTATGGTGACTGAGAGCCACGCCACACGCATCATTGAAGGATGGGAAAAGCTTTGGCTAGATGAGATATCGGATTTGACCAAGCAGTTTGAGCACATTGACGTGACATACATTGCCTCCAGGTCCCTCGAGGACATGCTGCAAGAGGCCTCGGGTGCGCAGATTACCTTGATTTCCATTGGTTACATGCTGGTGGTGGTTTACATCATTGCTTACTTTGCGCTGGATATGTCCACTGGCTCGCCGAAGCTGGCCCTCGCAACGACACCGGGGCCAGTGGCTTCCTTCCTGGCGGTGGTATGCATTGGGCTGAGCACCTTCGCGGCTCTCGGCATCGCTGGTCTTCTTGTGTCTTGCGGAATCATGTTCAACGCACTCACACTGCAGATCTTGCCTTTTCTATCTTTGGGCCTCGGGATCAACGATTTCTTTCTGCTTTCCAGCTCGGTGGGAGCGGTGATGCGAGCCGAGCCGGATCTGAGTGCTGAGGAGATCATGAGCAGGGCCATGGCCATTGGGGGCGTGAGCATCACGCTGTCCTCGTTGGGGAACGCATGTGCTTTTTTCCTCGCTGCGCTCTCTCCTCTTCCTGCAGTCCGCCACTTCGCCATCCAGGTTGCAATTAGTGTTTTGTGCAACTACCTCATCGCCGTGACGGTGCAGCCTGCGATTCTGGCCGTGGATGTTGCTCGCGTTCTCCGGCGGAATAGCCCTCCTATTTCATTACCATCGTTGAAAAATCGGAGATCGGATGCGGATATCGAGAAGCCTCCCACCGAGTCGGCTGCGCCCATACGGACCGAGGAGAAGGAGACCGTGGCAGGCAAGGTTCCGGTCACTTTGAACCCAACCTACAGCAGGAAAAGTGCTGACTTTGATCTGACGGATGAGAATAATACTGTGCAAACTAAGGAAAGCCGGCCTCATGCCCTGCTATTGGTCATATTTGATGACAACACTTTAAGCTTGATACTACGACTTGGAATTCTAGTTTGCTATGCAATTTTCTTTGGGGTGAGTATATGGGGCATTAGCAAAGTCGACTCTGGCCTGAAGCTGAAGGACGTGGTGCCCGAGGGAACATATGTGCACAATTATGCGGTGGACAGCGAGAAATTTGAGAGTTATGCCGTGTATACCGTGGGGAAAGATATCGACTACGCGAATCAAATGCAGAACATTTTCGACCTGGAGTACGACTTCGTGCACGAAGGCAAGTACACGAACAGGCACTACAACAGAACGTCGCCTTGGAACTACTATGAGCAGTACACGAGCGCCGGGTACTGCCAGGGCTCCGTCTGCGACACGGAGGTCCAGTGGGTGTACAGCAAATACAAGGCTGACCGCGACCAGTGCCTGAGTGATGGCTCAGTGAAGCTTTCGAACGAGAAATGCCGCGCCATCTGCGGCGTTGACAATCCGGCATCACCGGATGCGTATTGCCCGCAGAATCCATTGAACTCCGCGCAGCGGTGCGTCTTCACGGAGCCGGTGAATGGCGAGAATAACACCGCCAGCTGCCACTGCCCCTATGTCGTGCTCCCCAAGCCAGAGCTTTTTTACTCCGAGTTGGAAAAATTCCTGCAGAGCGGTGTGCAAGGCGAAATCGCTGAGTCGCTGCTCTCATTTGATGATGACCGCAACCTGGTAGGCTCAGAGGTGATCTACTTCGTGATCAACATCGGCGCGTTGGATGCCAAGCTGGATCACATCCGCAAAGCGCGCGACATCACAGCCGACAATCCGTCCTCCGGCGACAGCGGGCGGGAGATGTTTCCTTTCGATATCTCAGTGTACGCCCTCAACGAGCAGTACCTGACCATCAAGTACGACATGTTTTTCGTGCTTGCGATGGGGATCATCGCCGCTGCGTGTATCATGTCGATACTCTTGGTGCACCCGCTCACCTTGCTCATCACGCTGATCGTCATCGTGTGGATTGAAGTAGAACTATGGGGTTTCATCACATTCCTCGGCATGAAGCTAAATGGTGTCGTGATGGTCAACATGGTGATGAGCATCGGTGTGTCTCACATTGTCATCCCACCTCACACCGCACCATGACAGAGCTGCTTGATGGTTGTCTCCCGCCGCCGGAAGCCTGACATGTTTGATGGCAATGGCTCGAAGCTGGGTTGCTGTAACATTCTCATATTGTGCCGACCAAGAATCATTGGGCATTTGCCACGATCGTCAAGTGAGTCTGCAGGGAAGGCTGTCATCTATTGAATGCCTCTTCATTGCCACCATATGCTACCCTGTGATCTGGCAATCTACGTGGTAAGCTTCTATCCCGTGATCTGCCAATCTGCGTGGCAAGCTTCTATCCTGTGATCTGGCAATCTACGTGGCAAGCTTCTATCCAGATCTGGCAATCTACGTGGCAAGCTTCTATCCTGTGATTCAATCAAGGGCGTTTCTATCCTGTGATCTGGCAATCTACGTGGTAAGCTTCTATCCCGTGATTCAATTCCGCGTGGCAAGCTCATCCTGCAGATCTGGCAATCTACGTGGCAAGCTTCTATCCTGTGACTAAGCAATCTACGGAAGCTTCTGTCCTGTGATCTGGCAATCTGCGTGGCAAGCTTCTATCCCAGATTCTGGGCAATTCACGTGGCAAGCTTCATCCTGTGATCTGGCACCCATGTGGCAGCCATCCTGTGATCTGGCAATCTACGTGGCAAGCTTCATCATGTGATCTGGCAATCTACGTGGCCAGCTTCTATCCTGTGATCTGGCAATCTACGTGGCAAGCTTCTATCCTGTGATCTGGCAATCTACGTGGCAAGCTTCTATCCTGTGATCTGCCAATCTACGTGGCAAGCTTCTATCCTGTGATCTGGCATTCTACGTGGCAAGCTTCTATCATGTGATATGGCAATCTACGTGGCAAGCTTCTATTCTGTGATCTGGCAATCTACGTGGCAAGCTTCTATCCGTGTCTCGCCAGCAAGTTGCCCCAAAGTTTGTACGGCTGAGCTGCACCGATCATGAAACCCTAAAACCCTAAATTACAAGGGCCAGAGGGTGTGCTCGCATGACAAGGGCCAGAGGGTGTGCTCG
>LGRX02015434.1:46562-59617 GCA_001247695.2 Cymbomonas tetramitiformis
CCAGAGGGTGTGCTCGCATGACAAGGGCCAGAGGGTGTGCTCGTATGAGAAAGGGGCAGGGGTGCTGTGGATGTTTCGCCTACCCTTCACTGTGGCCTGCATGCAACCTGGGGTGCCGTGGAGTTCCAGATGATGCCCCGCACACCCTCTGTCTGGTTCTGCACGTGCATCATGATGGAGGGCAGATGCAATCAGTCAACTGCTGCTGGTTCATCGTGCCCCCTGTGAGTTGCGTAGATGCCTAAGACAGAGAATTCGCGATGAGTGGAGATAGTGGAAGTTGTATTGCAGGCCTGGCGATCGAGTTCACCGCACACGTGGCGCGAGCTTTCATGTTGGCACAGGGTAGTCGCTGCACCCGGGTGCGTGCTGCCATCGATCACATGTTTGGACCGGTGTCCAACGGCGCCATCACCACTTTCTTGGGCATATGTGCTATTGGAATGTCCGACTATGAATATTTCCGAAAGTACTTCTTTGTGCACTACACCTTCTTTTTGGTGGTGTGCTATGTTAACGGGATGGTCATCCTCCCGATTCTCCTGTCGTTCTTTGGGCCACCTGCCTTGGAGCTAAATTCAGATGTTGCCGACAGCACGCCATCAGATATTGAAATCCAGATGTCATCTCAATCAGAGCCACCCGCCCCTACACGTGAGGTCCATACGGCTTCACCCATGATGATGATGGCGAACTCAACAGAATGATGTAGTGCCGTACAGCTCTAGTTTTGATCCACAAGGAAATGCAGATATTGGTATTGGTGTGTTGCCTTTACAAGGGAATCCCTTGTCTACATCAATCCATTCCATTAAAGGAATCATGCATCATTGCATAGCTGTGAAGAAATACTTGGTACATGCGATGGCCGATATGCTCTCATGCGTACACAACGCAGCTTTCGTTTTTAGTTGGTGCTTTAGTAGGCAAGAATAAGGGGGAAACACAGTGTTTATTAATGTTTAAATCCCTTAACCCAGTGTCAAAATCCCTTATTTTCAGCATGAGCCAGAGCAAATAAATGAAATAGGGACTTCTCACTACTAAATGTCATCAATGTTTGAAAGATGCTGCATCAGTTAATCATCGGGAAACGATGGAACGTCTACCTCGCTCCGAACATTTGAGAGAGCACCCGAGTTTGCCAACTTAATTGAGCATTATGCGAGGGATGTCACGATGAAGGGTGTGTGATTAGGTCCGAGTTATTCTTATTAAAACTTCCCATACAGTGGTAGGAATTATCGTACAGATATGTAATATTGCGCGAAACCAAACAAACGTTGCAAACATGATTTTATATTGTATCTTTTTTCTAACCGAGGCCTACACCAAGACTCTTGTTCAGGGCTGTAGGGGGCTATTACACATTTACAATACTGTACGTGGCAATCACCATTTCTGCACACCCTGCTGGGCCATTCGTAGACCTCAATACTAAAACATAATTACTGCTCTGTCTCGCCTCGCCTACGACCTACCCTGCGAGTTATGCGTGCGTACTGGCACAATCAACACTCATCTAAGTAGCCACCCACAACTTAATCTGCGGCGGTACGTACGCGTGGTTTTCGTGTCCCGCAAGGTAACTTTGCAGGGCACTGGACAAGTGGAAGACCGCAGCAAAAAATGGGATATGTTTTTGCTCATATCCGTAAAAGCAGCGTCATTTTTGTAATGCCGCCACACCAGCTCCCGGACCCCATGAACGGGCCCATAACCACCTGCCCCTGATCATTGGAATGCCTCTCCACCATAGTGGGACAGACTTCTGTCCCACCACAAGCGAGTCTTTGTTCGAGTCGCAGATATTACCAAGCGCTTCGCAACCCGTGGTCGTATATAGCAATTGTGCTTGAAGGTATGGGCAAAATGCAATGCGGTGAAAGGCAACTGGTACCTTTCGAACTGGACCATGATCGCCGCGGACGACAAACTGATGTCTCTCGTGAGCGTTTGCTTTGCCCACTTCGCATCCTTTGCCTTCACCGCGGCAACGCCGTTGGAACTCCGTACAATGCACGTCGCGCATCAGACCTGCGAATCCCGTCAGCTGTTTGTTCACATGCAGCTCCAACCACGTTTTGAAGTCCAGCTGTTGACCCTGAACCTGCACCTCCTTCACGTACTTATTCACCGGCCACGACCTTAGCCAGTCGATATAATCTTCGCGGTACCTCCTGGCAACTGATCAGTGAGCGTAAGTGGGAGGCCTGTCCAATCTTGGCAGGGCGGTCCCGAAGAGGCAATACAGGCGTTAGAGCCTGCTTTCTACTGCGTAATTCTGATACAATACTGGAAACCCTAAAGGTTAAAATCCTAACTCCACGGTGGAGCTCTTCCGCACATCTAGCAACTGCTGTAAACTAGCATGCTAGGTAGGCATGGTATAATGCAACACTCGGCCACAAGTGCAGCGTGCCAGCGTCCCTGCGGACCGCTGGCATCTTTGTGTTGCTCAGATGGACGACGTCGGTGATGTTAAAATTCAATCATGGAAGAAAATTCCGAAGTATTGGGGTTATCCGTGTCGATTTTAGCCGAGGCCCCAGCCTCGTCCTCCGACGTCCCCGGAGAGTACCTGTAATCAGGTGAAGGCAGAGCATGGTCCAATCCCGGAGGCCTCGGGAACACCGGCACGGGCCAGAAGAATCCCTACTGATATTTTTAACGCCGCATACGTCGCGAAAGGAATGGCATCCGGCCGTGCCCCGTAGTACACGCCGGTTGAATGCTTACACCACCGACTGGCGATGGCGTGGTGTCCGAAGCACCACTAACCACCTCACCCGTGATTGGTGTCGCCGTGGTTGCCACGCCAAGTAAGGCGCACACGACAAGAAAAGGGAGGGCGGTGAATCGAAAGAAAAATGTCGTGCTGCGGTGCGTAGGCGCCCGAGCACGGCACACCACCGACTCCAGCACTCGGTTGTCCCGCATGAACAAGGCTACAATTAGGCAATTGCAATATCTTTATGGCAGGAAAGATTGACCAGTATTTTGACAGGGTGAGCAACAGCTCTTCCAAATAATTACTTTAAGCTAGAACAGCCTCCACTGTGCTACAATTCATGTCTTATACTTTCAAGGCGCGCCCTTTCAGATCTCTGATCGATCTGTCCTATGTCGGCTGGCATATCATCATCTGCCACCTATACAATTCCACATCAGAGAATCTGCACATTAATATCTCTCTCTAGCTTATCTAGTTGCCTCTTGCCCTCTTCCTCCGAGGGGGCAACTCAGATTCGTCATCACTGTCAACCAAGTAACAAGTAGGAACAGTCTTCCTACATTCGATTATGATAGGTGGCTTCTTCGGCTTAGATTCGGTCTTCACCACAGGGGCTGGAGCATCATCAGATATGGCATCAGACTTCGGCTCGGGGATAGGCTGATCCTCTGGCTGAACGGGTGATGTCGGGGATGTGCCCTTTGGCACCCAGATAAGTTCACCCTTATCATCCATGATCAGCTGCAGTCCCAGTCTCTTCAACCTTCGAGCTTCAGCCTGTTCCTCAGCATCGTCAGCTACCAAGTCATCGAACTCGCTGACGTCATCCTCGGTGTCAGTGTCATATTCACCAGGCGTGCCATACTCCCACTTCGGACTGGCAGTATCCATGGCATGCTTACTGTCCGTGGCACCCGCGTCATCATCGTCATGCTTACTGTTCGTGGCACCCGCGTCATCATCGTCATCCGAATCTGGCAGCTTCTCCTTACTCCAGGTCACAGCACCTGCACCCGAATCGTCACTGTTCGTAGGCGTCGCAGCCTTACGCCCAGTGTATGGAATTCCGCGATACTCATACTCGTCAGTCACACTCGCCTGCTTCCAGAACGCATTACTGAGCGGTAATGAAACCGGCGCTACAGGCTCCTTCGCTCGAGTGGCATCTTCCAGAAACCAGCCACCGCCCCTCGAGCGCTCCCAGCGGCGTAGCGCTCCAGAAGGATGGACGATAATATGCTGCCAGCTATAATCGAGCCCAGGCTCTCGCTCCCCAAAGTACGCAGTCAATGGCTCGGGGGTCCCCTTTCGTGCCCATTTCCATTGCGCGGCCCCATTGGGTAGAAATACAATATACCAATCGAACGGCTTAAAATGGCCAGTGTCCCCTGGCACAACTCCTCCCCTCTTAGCTTGTTAGTACAATGAGGTGATAAATCAGCGTCAGTTGTACAGCAGCTAAGATCCAGACACAGCTCGGCCATGCGTATGTATGCGTGTTATGCTTTTCTGATCGAACAGATGCTCGAAGAGTTGATGGAGCAATCCAAAGGGCAGAGGGTATACAGCAGCGGAGACTCCCGCTCCTTGTTGCCCAGGGTGAGGCCCCACTTGAGCAGTTTCCGGATGTGATCCCAGAGTCTGTTGGTGAAGGCAAGGAGTATCCATCGCACAGTATCGCAGGTCCACCGGAGGAGGCGACTGCGTCCAGATGCAAGTAGGCTTGCGGTAGCCAGTGCCATACATACAGTAAGAGCAATATAACGGAGTAGGTAAACTGCGGGCTACGGGTCGAAATCGCAGCGCAAAGGGAAACCTGCCCATCGGATTCTCCATGAACCAATGCTTGGGTTGGAGAAAATCGAGAATTTGAAGCGTACGGCGTACACAGGCATCCGCCTGTCGCAGTTGTCGCACCCCAGTAGTCTTGACCTGACTATATTCTGTGCACGGTGGGCTAGCCCAAATGACGTCAAAGTAACCAGGAGCGTAACGCTTGAAGTCCCAGTCGTGTACCTTCTCAGCGTAGGTAGGTTGCCAGCGAGGATCATGATCTACGGTGACCACGGTGCTATTCGGATAACATGACAGGAAACTTCTCTCCGCACTACCTGTACCACTGAAAAGTACCAGCAGTCGTAGCTCGCGTGACGAGACCACAGAGTCCAGAAGAGCCAGATGCGTCACAAAGGCGTCAGAGGAGCGACAGTATTGTTCCCAAGGTAGGCAATTGTCCAGAGAAGTGGGTTCCCCTCAGGGCATATATCTTACCGTGGCGGGCCGGCCCGGGGCCGTAGCGTGTCACGCCGGGCCGAAAGCGGGCCGGGATTGGATCCGGCTGCGGGCCGTAGACGAACAGTGAAAATCTCAAAAATTTACGTGAAATTTTTGATTTTCATGATATTCCCATACTTAAAATTGGAAAAATTCGCCTGCGGCGGGCAATTTTCGAGACGGGCCGGGCTGGCCGAAACCGGGCCTGAAAGATTTGCAACTGCGGGCCGCAAAATCTTTTGGAAGATATATGCTCTGGTTCCCCTTCATCAGAGGTGTCCAGGAAGGTCAGAGCTCTGGCGCGTTCCCGCCTCTGCTTCCGCTGCATTCTGACCTCCTGTAAGAAGGCTTTTTCACGGGCTTGTCCTTCACGGGAAAGTCGCAGTTGTTCAAACTCGGTGAGCTGCTCGAGTTCACCCCCGTACCCCCGCACCCCCAACGACTCGCGAGTCTTCCAGGAATCATGAGCATTAGAGTAGCTACCCAGTCCAGCGAACCAGAAATTCTTCCACTTCTTTGCCTCCTCGAGTAGGTTTCACTCTTCGAGCCAGAATCTTAGACACGTGTGTCTGGGATTGTCCATCCACGAGTACCTTGGCGGGAGTGGGTATTTGCCGACGCAGCGCAAAAGTTTCATCCGCGGTGCGGTATTCCTTGAGACGGTGCTGCGCAAAGACGTCGTGGATACGCGCATACGCCATTTAGGTGGCAACTTGAGCCGATAAGCCACCGGGGCGCCTCTGCCGATTTCTGGTAGCTCTCACTGCTGGTCACTGAAGAACCTCTCGGTGATGGGTAAGGGCCCGTGCCAGCGAGGTCCCAGCTTCCTGAAGGATTCGCGGTTCATGATATTCTCCGTGAGATGCATGGCATCTACCCAGACCAAGTCTCCCAACTGAAAGGATTTGGCTGTGTGAGGCTGGTCAAACTGATGTCGCTGGCGTTGCTGCGCCAGTTCCAGCTTAGTGCGGGCGTCCTCCTACCAGTTGAGCCGCGAATTTGCTAGCCATCTCGTGTGCGGTACCTTATCCACCCTTGCGCTTGGAGTGTTGTCCTGCAGCTGCTTGCAGAAACAGGTCCAGCTGCGACATGGGAGAATGTCCCAGAACCAACTCAAAAGGGGTGAAACCAGTCACATCGCTCCGCGTATCATTTATGGCGAACTCCACGTTAGCGCACCACAGGTCCCAGTAGTCCTCAGGATTGCTGCCCACGAATGACCGCAGCATGTCTTCTACCACTCGATTGGTATGTTCAGCTTGTCCGTCCGAACGAGGATTATAAGGCGTAGTGGAGGCCACTTTGGTTCCCATAAGCCTCATCAACTCCTTCCGCATAGCGTCCTGAAAACGAGGGTCCCGGTCGGAGACAATCTTCATACATCCGCGGATGAGTGTCCACTACCCACTTTTTATATGACCGAATAGCATTTGGAGAGTAGATAATGACACGTTATTCCAAAATTTGAAAATTCAGGGTATAGCCCTAATTTCGGGGTTTCCAGGCGATTTGTCACCGAGATTCGGGTGGTGCTCAAGTGCCATTTGTTGAAAGTGGTGATGATGACGATGTTTTCAGCTTGGATACGTCAAAGTCAATCCAATCGAACTGAGTCTGAAGAAACTTTTGTTCATATCTTACATACACCCGGAGAATGGGAGGCTTTAATGCTAAAAGCGGTGGCACCCACCTTAAATCTAGGGGGTGTAGGTCTGCACGAGACTGTAACTGTGTGCGTAGCACAAAAATTCAACAAAAACCGACAAAAGGCAAGAAGGATGCTACCAGATAAGACGTTGGTGCTATGAAAATATACGGTCTTTATTTGAACAGGCGCAAAGCACCCAGGGTTAGGGGTTTTCTTGCGGGCGCGGTATTATTCATTGTAAAGGCCGGTACGATGGCAGTGCAGGTGCGAGCTCTCAGTTCGTTTGCTGGCTGGCTTATTAAGCACAACTACCTATTTGCTAACGGACCTGTACAGGTCAAACGTTTGCACAATCACCTTGGCGCGCAGAACTTGTTCAGACACTTCCAGGTGCTGGGCGAGCTCCTTGTACCCGTTGTACTGTGCGATCGCCGACCGTTTCTTGTCCGTGTCCTCGCACTTCAAGTCTGTCCAGAGGCTTTCTCCTATCTTCTCAGCGTCAGCTTTCGCCGCCGGGGTGAGGTCGAACTGACCTGGCCACTGCGGACCTGGTCGTGGTGGAGAAGCGAACATCGCCGGTCGTGATGGAGGAGAGGCTCCCGGGACTTTGGAGCCCGTTGGCGTCGTTAAAGCAGGTGACCCTCCTCCTGCGCCGAGCGCTGGCGCTCCCGGGTAAAAGCCTCCTCCGCCCAGTTGGAACATTTGGGCGAACGGGCCTGCTGCTGTTACTGCCTGTTACCGGTGACGTACCAACCGCCCCCCCCCACACCAGTTACAAGTTCCGTGTCTTTCAATCTGGACCTCAAGCCAGAGTTCCCTCCTCCACAATAAACACAAACAACTTGAACGTAACAACTAGCTCCTACCTGCACGGCTGTCTTCAGGATCTCCCTCATCGCTGCAGCCTCCGAGGCGTGGTGATTGTTAATCTCCTTCAAGGTGTCCGCGTTCTTCTCTAGCATCCTCTGTTGGGCCAGTGCATTATTTTCGAGCATCTTCGCCTGGGCGTCGTGGGCCATTTTCGCAGTCTCGGCAGTGGTCCTTTGAAAAGACTCCGTTGCCTCCTTCAAAAGCGAGTCCCGAGAAGTAAGCGCCTTCGTGTTCTCCTCCTGCAACACCTTCTGCCCTGACCAGAAAGAACTCAATGTTGTCTGGTGCTCCTCGGCACGAGTCTCCTCCCGTTGCTTCGCCTCGGCCCACTGCATCTGCAGGGCTTCAGCGTGCCTCGACGTAAGAAGCTCCACTGTCTTACGGCTTTCGTCTCGCTCGGCAGACAGGGCCGAAGCCAGCTGGTTTTCCCCGCGCAGACGTTCATCCTCCACCTTCTTCTGCATCTCTTCTCGAAGGCTCGCCAGCGTCTCATCCGCCTTCTTCTTCTCGGCCTCCACTGCTTCCTTGGCCTTCTTCAGGTCATTAAGGTCCCGCTCGCTTTCTTCACGTTTCCGCTTGTCACCGACGCTCTGCAGTCTCTGCGTCTCGTCGTCCACCGACACCGCGAGCAAGGCACTCCTCAACTCCCCGTCTTTCACCCTCTGCGGAGGTCCGTCCATTCGTAACAAAACATCGGTCAGTACGTACGAAGCTGTAACAAAAAAAACAGACGATTGTAACTCAAGCAAAAGTCCGTACTCACCTGCTTAGCCGCCTGCATGGCAGCTGCTTCCGGCGCAGGCTGCTTCTTCCCCCGTCGCCGTCCGACGTCGCCCATGTCCTCGCCGTCGCTGTCATGATCTTCGGCAAGATCCATAGGTACACGCACTTCCTCCGGTACCGGGGCTTTGCCCTTCCCGTCTGGGATAGGGGTCGTGGTCTTCGGGGTGGAAGACAGCTTCCGCGAGCTTCCAGTCGGGAAATCCACATATATGGCGGTTTGGCCCTTGGTGCCTAAGATGATCTTTCCCACTACTCGCGGAGGGGCGTTCGCCTTGAATTGGCTGTCCGCCAAGCACCACTTCCTAGCCTCAAACTTCCCACCAGCCTCTTTGCCCAGCCCCTCTGCTACCTTGATCCTCTCCCAGAACTGCCCCAGGACCCTCTTGAAGATCTCGTAATGCTGGTTCTCCTTGGTAATTTCTTCTCTGGTTAGCGGCTCTTCAATTCTGGCTTCCACCAGGCGCGTGACGACGCCGTACCCCCAAAGGCTGGCTGGTTCCTTAACGTCGGAGTTCCTTAAAGGTGAGTGATTACTGTATTATAAATACAGCAAGGACTGCTCTGGCAACGGTGTTTAGTGAATCCAGGCGTACTCTGTACACTGGCTCAGCTTAGAGCACCGTTGGTTATCTTGGAAATACCTGTGGATTAGCGGTTGACACTTTCTTTGTCCTCTTACGGCTCTTGGCAACTTGTGACTTGCGGTGAGGCACTTATGACACCTTTCTCCTTCTTGATGAGCAGCGGCCTCGCGAATCCAGGGGTGCTCAGCACACTGGCTTAGCTTGAGCTCTGCATAGCGACTTTTACTCCTGGCTATCCTGGTTAGCAACGAGCCTTCATGCCAACTGTTGGGCTCTTGATGAGCAGTGGCTTCGCGAATCCAGGGGTGCTCAGCACACTGGCTTAGCTTGAGCTCTGCGTAGTGACTTTTGCTCCTGGTATCTTGGCTAGCAACGAGCTCTTATGACAACTTCTGTGCTCCTGATGAGCAGTGGCTTCGCGAATCCAGGGGTGCTCAGCACACTGGCTTAGCCTCAGACCCTTTTTGTACGGATATCCTGCATTCACCGCTGATTTGGAGTACGTATTACGCCCTTGCAGCTCAACTGTGACGAGCAACCACTGCAGTCAGAGTGTGCTCAGCACGCTAGTTTGACTTGGCTTATTGTGGCTGGGTGTCTGAGCCTGGTTGGTGGTGGAGCGCTTGGGCATTCGCTTCGCATCCCCACAAGGGAAGGTGCTGGGGACTCTTTGTTACTGTGACCTTGTTCCATCAACGCCTGTCACGCTGGTCACACGCGTTTTATCCTTCTCCTTGTTCAGAATGGTGTGAATCCAGGGGCACTCTGTGCACTGGCCTAAACCAGCCTGAATTCAGCCTACATTCTACTGGTAAACAAGCTTCACGTTGAGAGAAGGCACACCTCTTTCGCCCCACTTGTCGCGTATTGACATAGCACTTGACCACGGAGGGTGAGGCAGAGTTGAGCGCCGCCGCTGTCCAGTCCGCAGAACGGGAGGCATGGCGATTGGCTCGGGAGAGGAGCACTCAGAGGCGAATCACTGGCTATATGAGCACAGGGAGGTCGGCTCCAGAATCCAGTCCCCCGACACCTGTATCAGCAGCAGCAGCAGCAGCAGCAAGCGCGGCGCTCAGAGGCGCAACAGCTTCAGTGCCCCCAGCCAACAATCTTCTGTTTGAACTCGATAGCTTAGAGGATATGGATCATCCTGACAGAGACAGTGATGGACTTGACAAGGTGGACTCGAAGCTTCGCTACACTGGTGGCAAGAACGAGGATATAGCAGCGTTCATCAGGCGTTTTGTGGAGATGGTGGGAAGAGTACAGCGAGCCCATGAGTCCAGGATACGTAGGCACATGAGGTCAGCAGCTTTCCAGGGTCTCAGCGCAGAAGCAAACCGGGCTCTCAAGAATGCTCAGCCAGACTACAGATCATTATGGGATCTCCTGCCCTCGATTTTGGCAGGAGATGATCATGCCACTTCGATCGCTCATGAGTGGTGGTGCGCTGCGTACGTGAAAAATGGCGTCGTGGCTTCCCACGCGTTTCACATCCTGAAGGATATCTCTGAGAGGGACTCTTTCCAGGGCTCTGTGCGCTGTGCACTACCCCCTTTCCATGAGATGAAGCCAGGGGAGACATGGGCAGTCTGCAGAGAGTTTCAAGATGGTGATGCTGATGGTGAAATGTCTGGAGAATGGGAAGAGGTGGGAACCTCGACCAAGGGCCTCACAGGCGTGGATGGCACTGAAGATTCTCACTATTTCTGGGCTCTGAGGGCTTTCGTTGCAGAACTTGAGGCCAAGTTTCTGATGAAGGGCACCACGGAGAAGGAGGACCTGCTGGTGGCCAAGTCGCAGACCCCTGAGCAAGATGGCCTCGCGTATGTGAAAAGCTGCAGGCGCAGGAAGTCCGCGCTGAACGCTGGCAAGAAGGTGGAGGACGTCATCGTCAGGCAGGACATCGAGGAGTACGTCAAGGGGCTGCGCATCAAAGAGTACAAGGAGCGCGTTTCAGAGCAACTGAGAGTCAGCTATGAACTCGCGCTACTGCCCGCTGTATGACGTTCGCATCCTTCGCAAGATAGTTCGAGTTGTCAGAGTAGTTATGACTGAAAATGAAATCCATAAAACGACCGATGCCTTCGATGAGTATCCCCAATTCCCCATGCAGTGGGTATCTATCAATGCCGTATTGTCTTTGACCCAAGAGGGCATTCGACGAAAGTGAGGCAATTGTGTGGTACGTTGTGTCATGCCATCGATGATCATGGTAGTATATTTCCACCACTTCGCGTTGCCTTTTGCTGCGCTGGATTTCTGAATGTGTTTGTAGTACTTCTCCCGTTCAGCCCTTGCATCCAGTCGATGAGCTTGCAAAAGATTTTCGATTCGTACTGCAACGCAAACACATTCAGGTAAGTGGTCACGTGTATGAACAATCAGTGTTTATCTACACGACAAGATTGGGTTTTCTTTCTAACATACCTCTCATTTCGGCCGGGGCGACTTGCTTGTGAAGCTTTGCGGTCGAGCAGATCTTGCACTCCGAGAACTTGCAAATCTTCGGACACTTAAGCCACTTAAAGTGTTTTCTCCAGATCGTATATACCAGTATGGCTCGCTGACCTTGAATCTCTCAGAACCAAAGGCTGGAAGCTCTTCGATAAACTTTTCGTAGACGTCAAGCTTTGTCATTCCTTGAGGCAGATGTGTTTCTTTCTTGTCCGGTTGATGTTGACCTTGCTCTTTGGCAATCTTCTGCAGAAAGGTTTTCGCTGCTGAAACCTTTAGAGAGTTTTTTGGAATATATGACAAGCCCTGTACTTGCACTTGTTTGCTGTTTCCGTGCAGCCTGAAAAGGGAAAAATGTATATTATTATAATGAAGCTGTTGCAAAGAATGGGAGCCTACAGGAAAACTGTAAATTGGTTTACCTGTTATGTTTTCTTCCGGCAAATAAATCCTTTATTAGCTTCGTCAGCCGTCCATGAGATATCGGCAAACATTTCTCATAAAACTTGCGACACACACGCTGAGAGCCAATGGCAAATTTGAGAACTGGTGCATCTTGATATGAAAAGTCGGACGACTTTTTAAGGGTAGGTATGATCCATTGTCTCTGCATTCCTTGAAGACTTTTCTCTTTAGGAGATGCCGCGTTCAAGGTCCAGAATTCAGAGCGAAGATCCTTAACGTCTTGTTTAGAAATATTCGACGAACATAACCTCTTACAGCGACATGAGAAATTGAGCACATCATTCAATGAAGGCGGTAAAAGTAAGTCCTGCAATCGAAATGCATGCAAATTAGTTTTCTGCTAAAGTCGCCAAGCCGAAGGGCGACTCATCCGCGGATGAGTCGCCCGCTGGAGTCGCCGCGCTGAAGGGCGACTATCTGGCGGATGAGTCACCCGCTGGAGTCGCCGAGTCGAAGCGGGCCACTCATCCGCGGATGAGTCGCCCGGGCTGGAGTCTCAGAGCCGAAGGGCGACTCATCCGCGGTTAAATCGCCCGCTGGAGTCGCCGAGCTGAAGGGCGACTCATCCACGATTGAGTCGCCCGCTGGAGTCGCCGAGCTGAAGGGCGACTCATCCGCGGATGAACCGCCCGCTGGAGTCGCCGAGCTGAAGGGCGACTCATCCACGGATGAGTCGCCCGCTGGAGCCGCCGAGCTGAAAGGCGACGCATCCGCGGATGCGTCGCCCGCTGGAGCCGACGAGCTGAAAGGCGACTCATCCGTGGATGCATGAGTCGCCCGGTGGAGTCGCCAAGCTGAAGGGCGACTCATCCGCGGATGTGTCGCCCGCTGGAGCCGCCGAGCTGAAGGGGCCACTCATCCGCGGACGAGTCGCCCGCTGGGCGCCGGGCCGAAGGGCGACTCATCCGCGGATGAGTCGCCCGCTGGAGTCGCTGTGCTGAAGGCGACTCATCCGCGAATGAGTCGCCCGCTGGAGTCGCCTTGCTGAAGGGCGACTTATCCGCGAATGAGTCGCCCGCTGGAGTCGCCGTGCTGAAGGGCGACTCATCCGCGGATGAGTCGCCCGCTGGAGTCGCTGCGCTGAAGGGCGACTCATCCGCGGATATGAGTCGTCCGCTGGAGTCGCCGCGCTGAAGGGCGACTAATCCGCGGATGAGTCGCCCGCTGGAGTCGCCGTGCTGAAGGGTGACTCATACACGGATGAGTCGCCCGCTGGAGTCGCCGCGCTGAAGGGCGACTC
>LGRX02015436.1:0-27742 GCA_001247695.2 Cymbomonas tetramitiformis
GCTGCTGTGCTGCTGGTCTTGCTGCTGCTGCTGCTGGTGGTCTTACTGCCGGTGCCTGCTGGTCCTGCTGCTGGTCTTGCTGCTGCTGCTGCTGCTGCTGCTGCACTGGCACACGCTTCTGCTGCTGCTGCTGCTGCTGCTGCTGCTGCTGCTGCTGATGCTGGTCCTGCCGCTGCTGCTGGTGCTGGTGCTGACGCTGCAGATGGGCAGACAGCACGGTGCAGACATGCGAGTATGCCATGCATGTCTGCAGCCAAGACCATTTAGGTGACACCCTCTTAGGATGCAGCACCCGGGTGAAGTTGAGCAACCTCGTGGTGAGGTCATCAACATGAAGAGCCATCCAGTTGTCCCGAATGTCGCCAGGGGCGAAGAGTCGGACAACTGGATGGAGGGCCTCTTCTGGACTCTGGTGGACCTGATTTGCCCCACTCAGGGCATGTCCTATGGCCTCATCCACGTTTCCACCGACTTGATGGATACATGGGTCCTCCTCTGTCTGAGTGGCGGCATCCTGTGTTCGCTGTGCCTGCTGCTGCTGCCTGCTGCTGTCCTGCTGCTGGCTGCTGTGCCTCGGGCAAGGAGCCGCCACCCTGTGCAGCAGCTGGGCGGGCATCTGCAGGTGGACAACGTGGAGCCGGCTTCCGAGGCTGCTGATGTGCCTGCTGCTGCCGGCTGCCAGCAGCCCGTGCCTGCTGTCCCCTCTCGACTGCTACACCATCCCCCATCCCAGGTGTCTACACAGTGCCCCCCCCAGAATGCTTGGGGCAGGCTTCTGCGCAAAATGCGTGCGTGTCCACTGTGCCCCCCCCAGATGCGTGTCTGTCAAAAGTGCCCACCAGATGCGTGTGTGTCCACCATGCCCCCCCAGATGCAGGTGTCTACACAGTATCCCCCCCAGATGAGTCTGTGTCCATTGTGCCCCCCCCAGATGCCCCAGATGCATACAGGGCATCCTCGGGGCATACATCTGCTGGGGCCTGGGGGGGCATAGAAGACAAACATGAGGCACGCATCTCCCCTGAGGCCTGGGGCATACATGGCAACCTTGGGGCATGCATCCCCTGGGGCTTGGGGCATACTGTACAGGGCATCCTTGGGGCATGCATCTGCTGGGGCATGGGGCATTCAGGGAATCCTTGGGGCATGCATCCCCTGGGGCATGGGGATGGGGCATACATGGCAACCATGGGGCATGCATCTGTTGGGGCATGGGGCATACATTGCAACCTTGTGGCATGCATCTGCTGGGGCATGGGGCATACAGGGCATTCTTGGGGCATGCATCTGCTGGGGCATGGGGCATACAGGGCAACCTTGGGGCATGCTTCTGGGGCATGGGGCATACAGGGCATTCTTGGGGCATGCACTGGGGCATGGGGCATACAGTTAACCCGGGCATGCATCCGCTGGGCATGGGGCATACAGTGGCATCCTTGGGGGCATGCATACCCCGGGCATGGGGCATTCAGTGGCAACCTTGGGGCATGCATCCCCCGGGCATACATTGCAACAGGGGCATGCATCCTTGGGGCATGCATCACCCTGGGGCTTGGGGGATACAGGGCAACCTTGGGGCATGCATCCCCTGGGGCTTGGGGCATACAGGGCAACCTTGGGCCATGGGGCATGCTAGGGGCAGGCGGGCACGCACCTGCAGGAGCATGAGCAGCAGAAGCTGGTACATGGGCTGCCCCACCCTGCCGCTTCACTTGTGCTGAAGGGGCACACACAGTAGGTATCAGGCGAAAACCCCTTAGTTGAAGAACTTCTTAGTATCAGAAGAAAACCCCTTGTAGACAGATTGACTTAAAAGAAGACAGCGCAGAAAACCAGAAAACCAAAGATGCATACGGTGACTGTGGGAAAGGAAATACCGTTTCTGTCATCGCGTTTCCTTTTTTTTTGGACCGCAGCCGCGCCAGGCTGTTGAGGCGGACCAGCATCTGTGGAAGGAAAGATGCGTTCTTTAAAAGAATAAAAGAATAAAGAAAAAAAGAAGACGATGAGGGAAAGGCAAGTAGAAGCAATATTCTTACCTGCGGCTGGGTGAACCTGCGTGGGAAACAGGGAGTGCCCAGTCATCCGCTCGACGCGGCTAAACCCCTCCTGCTCCAATCTGCTGCCGCGGTGGACCTTGAAGTCACTCCTGGCGAAATGATACTCCAAGGCCACGCGCTCATGGATCGCGTGGGGGGGGTCGGCGTCTTGAACGGTGTACAGCCCGGTATCCGGGTGCCGCGACTTGATCCTGGAAGAAAAGAAACGTACGATGAGGTTGAAGCAAGAAGCTGACGAAAAGTAGGGCAGGCAGGTTAGCATGCGTACCATACAACATGCTTCGTGGTTTGATCACCACGTTTGGCGACGGTGGTGTACTCCACCATGCAGTCGCCGCATGCTGGGAACACGACGGTGTACCAGTTCGGTCCCTCATGTTGCCTGCGACAGCGATCGATTTCTTTTCGACTCTTCAAGACGTCGAACTTGCAATCGACGCAGAGGTCGACCAACCAGCAGCCGTCAGCATCTTGTTCATCTCTTCGCGTGCGGTTTAAGACTTTCTGAATATATTTTCCCTCAGCAGCATCTGGGTCAACGCACGCGCCTGGCATTTTTGCGAGAAAGAAGGAAGTAAGAGGTAAAGGTAAAGGTAAAGGGCGGGCGCTGCGAAGGTTAAATTTTGTTAAAGCTTGCAGTGGGGGATACCATGGGGCATGCCCGCCGCAGCGGCGGGCATGCCCCAATCGTACGAACTGTAGCGCAGAGAGTCGAGTTTCAGGGATTTAACAACAAAAGTCGAGGCATCATCGAATCTAGGGAGCGGTCGTTTGGATTTCGCCAGGAATCGCCGGCGACACGAGCGTGGCAACGCTTGTGTCACGCCTTCATGAGGTCAGGTCGCGATTTCAGGTCACCATGACGCGATCGGGCCATGACATCCTTCCCACCTGGTGTCCGATAGGCTTTATCTCGCGTGGTACAGGCATTCAATGGGGAGACGAAACACACTCCCTTTCTCCGCCGCCTCGTCGAAATCCATCGGGTTCGGCCACCGGTGCTCCATCTCGATTTGCCTGCACAGCTTTGCTTTCTCCTCAAAATCCATCTTTGCTGCATGCTCCACTGTTAGCTTAGCGTGCCACCCATGTGCAGCCACCTCGGCTGCCTTCCTTGCCTCAGATGGGGTGGCCACTTGAGACATATCCACATTGGCGCCCGCTCCAGTAAAAGCTCTGGAGCCACTAGGTCCTTGAAGGGCGCGTTCGGCAGCACGCTGCACATCCGTTCTCCTGGCAGCCTGGGACAAGACGAAACTGTTCATTAGCTAATGAACGCCTTCCGCCCCGGTCAGGGCTCAGGGCGCGCGGTTCGAGGCGGAAGGCGTTCATTAGCTAATGAACGCCTTCCGCCCCGGTCAGGGCTCAGGGCGCGCGGTTCGAGGCGGAAGGCGTTCATTAGCTAATGAACGCTTTCCGCCCCGGTCCAGGCGCAGGGCGCGCGTTTCGGGGCCGAAAGCGTTCATTAGCTAATGAACACTTTCCGCCCCGGTCCAGGCGCAGGGCGCGCGTTTCGGGGCCGAAAGCGTTCATTAGCTAATGAACACTTTCCGCCCCGGTCAGGCTCAGGGCGCGCGTTTCGAGGCCGAAAGCGTTCATTAGCTAATGAACGCTTTCCGCCCCGGTCAGGCGCAGGGCGCGCGTTTCGAGGCCGAAAGCGTTCATTAGCTAATGAACGCTTTCCGCCCCGGTCCAGGCGCAGGGCGCGCGTTTCGAGGCCGAAAGCGTTCATTAGCTAATGAACGCTTTCCGCCCCGGTCCAGGCGCAGGGCGCGCGTTTCGAGGCCGAAAGCGTTCATTAGCTAATGAACGCTTTCCGCCCCGGTCAGGCTCAGGGCGCGCGTTTCGAGGCCGAAAGCGTTCATTAGCTAATGAACGCTTTCCGCCCCGGTCCAGGCGCAGGGCATGAAAGGGACGTACCGAAGCCTCTACAAATGGTACCTCGCCAGCAAGTCCGAGGTCATCGATCACTGCCGCTGGTCTCCTGCTTTGCCAGAAAGGAGCTGTAATCGACGCTTTCCACGCCTGGTTTACATAGCTCGCTAGATAGAATTCTTTGCTTTTATTTTCTTCTGCTGCTCTAGTTTTCAAACTTTGAAAAGCCAAAAGCCGATTTGTGTGCTTTGGAAGGCTTAAGGCTTCCTCAAAGTTTGCGCTGTCTAATTCGATCACAGTAAGCTTTCTGTTTCTGTACGCGACGAAATACAGAATTGGAGTCTCGTTCTCAATGATACTGTACGCTACGCGTTTCTCAGGAAGGAGGCTACCCCCGAGTACAGTCGAAGAGGTAAACTTAGGAAAACTAAAAATTATTTCTTCATTTTGCTCGGCAGGGTCATCAGAGTGAATCACTATTTGCAAACTGTCTGGAGGATCGTCGGCTTGTCGCAAACGCGTGCATATGATGGTACAATCTCGGAATCGAACGAACTTAACACTCGCGACTGATCATAAGCATCATTAATATCCACTGGTGCCGGTAACTGATCGAGCAATTCTCAACACAGCATAAGATCGTAGAGCTACAAAATTTTTAAAATTCTGATACCCTGTTATCGAACGCTGAACTCTTATATGCAAGCCCAGATTCCAACATGAAAAAGTATGAAAACAGCAGTAAAATATATCCGTCAAAATTGATATTATATCACAAAATACGAATTATTGTGTGTACAAAAGCTGTGAGCAGAACTGTCTTAGCACTCTAGCACTGGCACGCGAACAGCCACCTAGTACTTGCGAAGGCAAAACAATAATGAGTCCACTAGCCTGACCTTCGGTCAGAGTCTACTTATATCTCAATGTCCTGTCACATTTCCCAAAACTGTAACGGGTTCTAGCCCTTAAATCTTCATCTGGCCAATGGAAAGTCATTATCCCATGCCAGCTCTAACAATGTTACCGTTTACCGCATTCTGACTGACACGTCAGCGGCAAAGGAGTCACTGCCATCTTCGTCTTATCATTCTCTGGTCACCTGATGGTGACTATATCTTCTCTGACGAGTCTGCATCTCACAGATGGTCATCTTCGTAAAGCCTGTCATGCTGTCACCACTGTCATGCGTGTCACCAGCTGAACAAACCCGGCGCGGTACCATGAGAAGCCGGCGTTTGTTACAGCTGTCGCAAACGCGTGCATATGATGGTACAATCTCGGAATCGAACGAACTTAACACTCGCGACTGATCATAAGCATCATTAATATCCACTGGTGCCGGTAACTGATCGAGCAATTCTCAACACAGCATAAGATCGTAGAGCTACAAAATTTTTAAAATTCTGATACCCTGTTATCGAACGCTGAACTCTTACATGCAAGCCCAGATTCCAACATCCCCCATCTGTAGCTGCTGCGTGCAGTAGCACAGACTCAAATGTGGGCTTGCTCAGCATACTGGGTCGTATCACCATCTGCCATGAACTTACCCAAACTGAAAGTAAACATACCAATGCCTTCACCTTCTCCGCCTTGTAACATTCTGGCTCTGATCAATGGGTTCTTGAACACCAAGACCCACATACACCTGCGGCCAATAGGTCCATGTTCCAGATGCCCAATCACATGCAAGCGTCCTGTCTGACTCAATCGTCTGAAGTACGCAGCCCTGCTCTCGGTCATGTCTGTTAAATAGTAAGATGGAACATGGACACATGCCACCACACGACTGGCCATTACTGCCAACGGGAACGCGATATCCAGCGCTGCGAACCAAGGCGAAG
Organism: Cymbomonas tetramitiformis; assembly: GCA_001247695.2. NCBI lineage: Eukaryota > Viridiplantae > Chlorophyta > Pyramimonadophyceae > Pyramimonadales > Pyramimonadaceae > Cymbomonas > Cymbomonas tetramitiformis. Next base: position 5,783 of record LGRX02015436.1, read on the forward strand.
TCACCACTGCGTCACAGACACCATACTTCTCCTTCCATATGCGATAATTACCCGGCTGAAGTGCATTATGCGCCTCAGGCCAACCCAACTGAGAGTTCCAGTCATTGTTCATGAATCTCAACTGCGGCCATTGCTCTGCCATCACCTCACTGATGACCCCAGTGCCTGCCCACGGGTCCCACACGCCATTGACGGACTTCCAGTCCACCTCTGTCGCCAAACGCCTCACCTCAGAGGGCACTGTGATAACCAGTTCGAGCCCCCACTGCAGCGCGCTGGCTTCTTTCACCTGAGCCTTGGTCATGTGCCTCAGCTCTCCTCGTCTTTCAACTTCTTCTTCAGCCAGCGCAGGCATAAGAGGTGCATCCCTCAGATGTCTTGCCATGGCCTTCTGTTCCCGATATTTCTTGCTCAGCACCGTGCGATGCCCCTCATTCCAATGCCCTGGCATGAAGATCTGCACAGCCTCAGAGAGCTTGTCCTGTCTTCCCCAGTCAATCTGATCAGGCATGCCCAAGAACATGTCCTCCTCCTTCAACAGCATCTCTCTCGATGAAATGGCATGCCAAGGCTGGAACTTGTCTCCCTTCACCACCCGACGAGGACCCACGTCTGCTGGCAACAGGCGCATCTCCGCCGACAGCTTCTCATTCAATTGCTGCTCCTTCATGCCCAATTTGTCCTCTAGGGCACCAGAGCTCTCGTCTTTCTGGGTCTGCACCTCGGCATTGGCGGCTTGCCTCCCCGTGCCTGAGCACATGGGGCATAGCCACTCGCCTTCTGGTACTCCATCCAGTGCTGGGGTCAAACACCACAAGTGATACCCCCTGTTGCACGTGTCACACAACAGCATCTCTGCCTCCCCATCGGTCTTCCTGCAAACTTCACATGCTAGGTGCTTACTGGGAACGGCTGCACTGCAGTCATACTGATCCTTCACCTGTAGGTGACATGGCGCGATGCTCTGCACGGTGCTCTTCTCTCTTAACTTGGTGGCGTCCTCAAGCACCACCACACCATCTCGCTGTATCTTGACCAGCTTCAGGATGGCGGATTTGGTCGCGACTTCCATGCCGCTGCGGGGCTTCTGCCTGATATAGACGAAATCACCCACCTTGAACTGGTGTGGACTAGGCTCGTAGCCCCCACCCCTTCTCCTTTCGTAATGTAATGTGTCACGATGCTGTGCGACCTCCAGGCTGCAACCAGCGTGTACCATCAATCGCCTCACCACCTGTGCTCTCTGGTGGAGGTCCTTGACTCTGGCATCCTTCTCATCTTCGACCTCAACAGCAAAATCTATGCTGGGTGCCCGTTTCAAATCAGGCGGCACTACTGCCTCTTGGGCGAACAACATGGTGAACGGCGCCACCCCCGTGGACTCCTGGCGTGCTGCATTATAGCTCAGCACCAGTGGCCAAAGCTGCTCATCCCACTCATAATCGAGACCCTTCTCCAAGGCAAGCTTCTTAAAGCAGAACTTCATAGTGCGCACCACTCGCTCGGTCAGCCCATTGCCTTCTGGTGAGTCTGGCGAGGTGACTCGCCGGTCAATCAGGCAATCTCTGCACAACTGCTTGAACTCGCCTTCAAACTCCTTACCTCCATCCACCAAGCATTCTGCTGGCGCACCAAACACAGCCAGGACATGACTGCGAAATGCCGCTGCGATGGTGCTCGCCTCCTTGTCGGGAATGGGCACGCAGACTATGAACCTGGTGTAGTGCTCGGTCATGATGAGCACTCGGTTGTTGCCAGACTTGGTCTCTCTCCTCGAGGGCCATGCCAGATCCAGCGACCAGCGATAAATGAACGACACGATCTCAAGGGGGGACAAACATGCCTCCTCTCTCGCATAATGAGTCTTCACACGCTGACAGGTCTCACACTGAGTGACCACAGCCTCCACGTCTTTCTTCAAATCGGCCCACCAATGGCGCTGCCACAAAAGATGCTGCGTCCGCCTTATGCCCCAATGTCCCGTTCTGGAGTGGTATTCCTTGACCAACGCGAGACGGTCAGCAGGCTTAGGTATTCTCACCTCCTTGCCCGACATAGTGACCATGTAGATCTCGTCCGTGGCCTCGTCCCATCGATGTCGTGCTGCTCGCCTCCTTACTCGACGAACTTCCTCTTCGGGCAACCTCACTCTACCATTGGACTTCAACCATCTGAGGCACCATGCATCATCGTGTACATCTCGATGCTTGTCACGATCTACCTGCTGCTCGGCCACGCTGGCCATCAGGTCCTCGAACCTGGTGGTACACGTCAACCTGGGGAGCCTCATCTCTGACTCTCTGGTAGGCGGACTCCAGGCAGGCACATCCACGTGCGCTGCTGGGATCGCGCCCTCCTTCACGAAGTGGTTCTCATGCCTCTGACGATACTGCGCCATGGTGTAGAGCTGCCACTCGTTCTTCTTCTTCTTCTTGGTTCCAGCCTTCTGTCGCTGGGCTCCAATTCCTTCTGCGCCTTTCTGCCCTTGCGAGCACATTATCCGCAGCTTCTCCTCCCAGTCGCGATGGGTCATAGTCTTCGCCACCTGCTGGGTGTATGCGTTCGAATTCTCAACCCATTCCGCCAGCAAAGCTTCCCTCTGCTGAAGGTCCGACCTCTCGTGGTCTGCCCAGTTGTTGTCTACAGCGATGGGCTGTCCTGGGGAATTCTCCGCCTCTGGGGATTCCTTGCTGTGAGGAAGCCCCTTCCTGCTTGCTTCTGCGACTGCCATCAGCAGTTCCATTGCTCTGCGATCCATGGCCAGGCCCAGAATGCTCGCCAATTCTACGTCGCTTAGGCCGTCGGCCATGCGTAGCTCACTTGCGCTGTAGCCCATGGCTCGCGTCTTCTCTTCGAGGTTAACTTCTCGAGATTCTTCCTCGGCGTCTTCGCCGTCCTGGTTGCGCACCACGGTGCCCATCCTCGCTCTTCTGAACGCTCTTGACCCTTGCGTCGCCATGATGGTGGGTAATGCCCTCAATGGTTCTCCCACCACGTTCACCACGTAGTGAGGCGCGCGGTCTGTCCTTATCACTGGCCTGGGATGCCAGCCCTTGCATATGATTGACGATACAATTCGTCCTTCTGGTCTCACCACCTTGCTCATGACGGAGCGAAACTGGTGGCTCTGGAACAAGTTGCTCCAATACGCCCGCAACCGATGTGCGTAGGCGCCTGCTTGTGCTGCATCAAAGGACACTGGTCTACCAATGACGCTGGCAATGTACGGGAACACCTCGTCCCTGATCTTGGTTCCAGGTCTGTGCGACAACGGAGAAACATTTTCCAGGATATAACCTGGAGGCCTCTGCCGCTGCAGCTGCTGGAGTGTGGACAGAAGCCTGACCACTTCATAAAATAATTTGCTGTGCCTGCCATCCAGGCCTGTGAGTGTTCCAGCAGGGGAGAGATCCTGACATGGGAACCCACATACCATGACCCACTGGCGTCCTTGAAGAGCTCTTGCTCGTATGAAGTCGGCGCTGGTGGTCTCGCGCAGATCTTGGGGTAAAGCCCCAAGCTCTATTGCATGGGGCGAGATGAGGTCAGGGTATCGTCTCAGCAATGCCGCACACCTGGCTCTGGCAACCGTCTGACTGCTCGGGGATATGTCCTGATACAGGTAGCGATCCACCTTCATCCCACTGCGGAGCAACATTTCCAGCCCAGCACATAGGCCTCCACATGGTTCGTAGCACACCACGCCTTCCTGCCGAGCTTGCGAGAAGAATCGGCTGCTCAGCACCCTGGTGTCGACCTTCTCGGGCTTCAGGATGCGCTCACCTTCAAAGTACTCATTGCTGTACACAGCAGGGCTTCCCTCGCCATGCGTGCCTCGCGTTGGCCTAACCAGGCTCAGCGCCTTCCAAGCTGCTCTGGCTAGCCTCCCAGAGTCGGTCACCAGCTCGGGCAAGTCGGTGTCGAACATGTCCCCATGATTGCATTCTAATTCCTCGCGGTAGTGCAAATCGAACAGACGATGCACTGGTCCTGTACCCAGCTGCTCCATGGCAGCCATCCTGCAGTAGTTGGCAACCTGCACCTCTGGCGTGGCCTCTTCCCCTGGGGAAGCATCCCCAGCCAACATAAGGCACAAGTGGTCACAGAAGTCCTTCGTGTGAACTTCCCCCACGCCTGCGTGAAACGCAGTCACCTTCTCCCTCTCATGCCTTGCTCCAGTCTCATCTGTCGTGGACGGCAGTGGGTAGCGAGACGGCACGTCAGCGTTGCTGTTCTTGGCTCCTGGACGGTATTGCACCGTGAAGTCGAACTCCTGCAAGCTGATTGCCCAGCGTAGATGTTGCCCTTGGAGATCGGCCTTCTCCATCAGGGTGGTGAGCGGTGAGTGGTCGGTCACCAAGGTGAAGTGGACTCCATGCAAGTACTGCCTCAACGTGCGCACTGCCCATACCACTGCGAGCATCTCACCTTTGAAGCTGGCGTACTGTCTCTCCGTTTTACTCAGAGATCGGCTGATTGCCATACAAATGTATTCCTTCCCGTCATCGTCCTTCTGGCCCAGCACTGCGCCAATGCCATAGGTGCTCCAATCAGTGTACAATATGAGAGGTCTGTCGTAATCGATGGGCCTCAGGCACCTCCCAGAACAGAGAGCATCCTTAAGTTCTTGGAGTGCTTGATCTTGCTCCTTCCCCCAGGCTGCCTTGATGTCAGTGACCTCCTTCTTGAGCAAGTCGTTGAGAGGGCGGGCCATCTCAGAGTAGTTTGGCCCCCCCTGGCTCACCCACCAGGCCCTTGTAGTAGTTCATCATGCCCAAGATCGAGCGGAGCCCAGTCTTGTCCTGAGGGCTTGGAAGCTCTTGTATGGCCTTGCATTTGGCTTCTTGCGCGCCAATGGAGTTGTGACCAATGCGATAGCCCAGAAAGTCCACCGTGGCTGCACCAAAGGTGCTCTTGCCTGCATGCAAACGGATGCCAGCATCCCCCAAGGTGCGAAGTACATCCTCAACGTCCTTCAAATGCTGCTCAGGCGTGGAATCCGTATAGACCACTACGTCATCGACGTACGCCACCGTGCAATGCTGCAAGTGCCGTAACTCGTAGTCCATGATTCTTACGAACGCAGAAGTAGCTCCAGCTGCACCAAAAGGCATCGAGGTGTATTGGTACAGCTGATTCTTCCACCAAAACGCCGTCTTGCTCCTGTCCTCTTCCGTAGCCATGGGAATCTGGTGGAAAGCTTTGGTGGCATCCAGCGTGGTCTTGAACTTGGCCTTGGCCACCTTCTGGTAGAGCTCCTCTGGTCGGTGCGGCAGCGTGTTGTCTTTGAGGGAGTGTCGATTGACACCCCTGAGGTCCACGCAGAACCTCGTCTGAGTCCACAGGCCAGTCTCGTGATCCTTCTTGCCAGCTACGACCACGTTGCTCGCATGCCTGCAATGCTTGGCTGCTGGCTCTATGAAGCCATACTCCAAAAGTTCCTTGCAATGAATATCGATGATTTCCTGCTCGCCCGGACTGTACTTCCTAGGTCTCTGGTAGGCGGCCTTGGATTCGTCTACGAAAGGGATGGAGAACGTGTTGTGCTTCGCTTTGCCCTTGTAGCCTTTCAGATCGTGAGGGCTGTTGGCAAAGGTGGTCTTGCACCTGCGAAGAACATTCCGCATTTCCTCCCAGTGTTCCTCCTTGAAGTCAGGATGTCCTCCAAACGTGGCATTGAGCTCAGTGTCGAGCCACGCTGCCTCGTCCTTGGTCACTGTCGTGTCACCCAAAGGTTGAAGCTCGTCCAGCACGGTGTACGGCAAGATCTCATCCTGCTCCGCGACGTTGGCCACCCAGCCAGGCTCCCATTGCCTTGAGGATTGCTGAGCCTCCCAAGAAGTGCAGGGGGACGAACCCCAGGCGCTGCGTGTGGGTGATGTGACACCATAAGTAGGCGCACACTCTGTCATCTTGCCAGCGACCCACAAGATTCCGCACAAAAGCAGAAAAAACCGCAAAATTCGGTTGAAATGCGTTGCAGCTGCCGGCGAGTGCGAAGCGAAGAAGCACGCCATGACTCTCCACCCCCCGTGCGCTAAGCGAGCACTCCCACCAGCAGCAGTAAAGATCACGACCGCAAGGACAAGCGCCATGTAGGCGGCTTGTGCGACGCGATGAAGGCGAAGATTGCGTCGTAGTTGCGCCCAGCGCGCCGCGAAGCGAGGCTTGTCCAACCTGGCGGGCAAAGCGGGCAAGCGCACGCGGCCCAACAAGAAGACCTGTGACCAGCGCAGGGTCGGAACGGCCCATCCACAGCCACGTTGAATGTGACCGGCGTCAAGCGGGCAACGCAAGGGACCGGGGCCGTGGCATGCCACGTCTCCAGCGTAGATGTCGGCACAAACCCAAAGCCATGCGAGGACCACAAAGAGGAGGAAGATCACACACTGTGACCAGTACGCCAAGGAAATGACCACCATCCGAAGGGGCATCACCACCCAATCTCCTGCACGCACGCGGTGCACGCCAGCATAGACGCCTGTGACGCGCAAGATGAGGAGCCCAACGTACCAAACGCAGGCTAGAGCCCATGAGACCCAGATGTCGTAAGATGCACGAAGGGGGCAACGTCGAGCAGCCGACCACCACACGGGCAGCTGGTGCAAAAGCGAGGGTACGAAACGCCTCCACCAAACTTGAAAGGGGCACCACGACAGGTGCCAGGCTACTGCCTCCCACATCGCCCATATGGCGACCACGGGAACGGGACCGCGTCCCAACCACCACCAAACCACCGCACTGCCTGCAAACGTGATACACGCTCGCAGGACACCTGGCCGTAAGTGGACCGCCCGTGCAGGCGGCCCACGGCCACAGCGTGGGTCGTTCACCAGGGCCGCCCGCCCGCTGCGCCCGGGGAGCCCTGCTGAAAATTCGTCTGCCTCTGCGCCTCACGCTGCTCGTCCGTGTAGCGTTGGAACGCCTGCGTCTCCGCGCTGCATATTGAAGCCGGAGAAGGAGGACACCGGGACGTGAGACCGGCTGGTATCCTGGAATCCCTCGGTGCATGAACGACATGGGTAGCGGCCCCATGGCGATCGACAGAAGGGGCGAGCGCAACGCCGCCTGCGCCTGGCTGTCTACGAGCAGGGGGGTCTCGAACTTCGAACACATTCCTCCGCGAAGCCGCATCCATGTGCTCGGGCCGCTCGGCCACGTGAGCCTGATGGGCGGGCGGTGGCGGCGGCGGCGGCGGAAGACGCAGCGCCTCCAAGGCCCCTAGGGCTGGCATCAACCATGGCGCGGCCGAATGCCTGGTCCCCCATTGCAAGGAAGTGAACTTCCGGTCGTCTCGCTCGAAGTACTCATTCGTGAATTCAGCTCGCCACGAAAGACACTGCTCGTCTTCCAAGAAGATGTAGTACACGGGCTTGGCACCCGGATGTGCCACGCAGCGCAGCACATGCGCTGATCCAAACTCCACGTACTTGCACAGCGCGAACGCGACGTTCCGCGCATGGCCTCCCGGCAACCTGTGCCCTGAGCCACGGTGCGACAAATCAGCCCAGGCTGAAGTCATGGCCTCCAGGAGGCCGGAAGACGTAGTTTGTCCCCCAAGAGGGAGACGCCAGCCCTTTTCCCCACACGCGATGGTCTTGTTGTGCTTCCCCTCGACCTGGCTGGCGATGCCTGGACGCTTCCGCATCCTGAGACCCCGCTCCTGGTTGCAGACGCCGAGCTCGTACATGATGCGCCGTTGCCTGCACTGATCATAGTCCGTCACGCGAAACCGTATTATGAAGACAGTGAGGTTGTGACGATCCCTCAAGGCTTCCACCCCTCCGCGGACAGGAATTGGCGCAACGAGTGACCAGATGCTGTGGCCAGTCGTGTAGCGTCGTAATCTGACTCCGTTGGGGATGGAGGCACCCACCCAGAAGCCCGAGGCAGCGGACCCGCCCTCGGCGGACTCGGAGGCGTAGGAGGTGGGCCTCCCGAAGAAACTGACGGGGAGCCACGCGGAACACGGAAAGAGTTCGCCCACGAGCCAACGTTGGTCACGGCAGACGATGCGGAGGGCGACCCCCTACGAGGAGGGCTGCTGTCAAGATCTGACGACACCAAATCCTCGGCCTCATGATCGCTGGATGAAGGCGACGCAGTACGAGCGTATGCCATGTGCGCGAAGCGAGATGGCGAATGGCCACTGGGCCTGGCCCGAGACGGCCCCGCGACAGCTTGAGATGGTCGTGCACTCTGCGCCGAACGAGGTGGCGAGTGGCTGCTCGACCTGGCGCGAGATGGCCCTGCGATAGCCCGGGATGGTCCTGCTCCCGCGGCAAGAGCGGGTGGCTGCGTAGGGGCTCGGTGGCTGCGTAGGAGCTTGGTGAGTCTGAAGTTGGTCAAGTTGTTGGGCGGTGGTGGCCTCCGTTGCGCATCTGCATTGAGCGCCTGTTGGCCCTCCCGCCTGGTGTTGGATGCCTTGAGCATCTTCCTCATCTCCCCCAAGCGCAAGTACTCTTGAGCAGCGGCATTCTGGGAGAACACCTTACCAGTTCCCCCAAGACCATCTCCCACCGGGTAGTACTTGGTGCTCGAACCCAGAACGATGAGCTCCAGAGGTGGCGCCAAGCTGCCATACAGATCGTACTGTCGGAGGACGCCAGTCGAGAGGGACTCTATGTCCACCGGGCAGAGGTACCTGAGCAGCTGGTATGTCCAAACACCAGCGCCCTCGTACCAATGAGGGAGCTGAAGCTCACCCAGCAACTCTTCACTGTTGTACACCCGCGCATGATCCAGCGTGCAGCGCAGCAGCTCGAGGTGCTGCGTGGCTGTACTTGGTTGCACACAGAGGACACGCTCCTTCAGATCCCACATGAGGGTGCCAGCGACCTCACCGCTGGGGTATGTGAACAGCTCCTGGAGCGTGTGCTGCAGTCGCTGGATCGAGTTGAGGCGATCGCGCGCTCGGCCTTCTTCCCTGGGCTTGACGACGTCTTGCTTGCTGGCAAGGGATGGCACGTGTGCCATATAGCTCCCCTTGAGCACCCAACAGTCATTATCCTCGTCGTGATCCAACTTCTGGTCCACATACAGCCAGTTAGGGGGCAACAGCTGTTCCACCATCACCCACTTCTGCTCGAGGCAGCGGACGAATTCCACGCAGACATGCTCCTGGGAAGGTCTGGCTGGCAAGTCCTCAGGGAGCTCCTGCAGGATGCGGCAAAGACGCGCCACATGGTGCCGGTCCAGGTACAGCCTCTGGTCCGCCCAGTTGTGGTCAAGATCAGCGCCCAGAGGTGGGCGACCCCCGATCGACTGGCTATCGGTAATCCACTTCGTGCGCCCACCCACCCAGGGGTTTGGTTCTGCGTAAAGCTGCGCAAGCATGCGCTCTGACCCTGCCAGCTCGACGGACGTCAGCGACGCCAGGTAGCTCCTTCGGCCTCCCTCAAGCGAACACGTGTGAACGCGAGATGCCGCCTCGACCTCTGCGCGTGTGATGGCTCGGGGTCTAGGGGGCGCAGCAGATGGCCCTGACGAAGGCATTGGTGACCCCACCGGCGACTCCTCGCCGTCAAGGATGTGCTCAGACCGAATCCCAGAGGCAGCAAACCTCTCCTCCCTTGTGCCCAAGGGTGGGCACTCCAGCCATCTGCACTCCGTCTCATGCCCAAAGATCTCAGATTGTAAACATACCACCGGGTCCAACCTCCTGGGCTGGTGAGGACGCTTGGGTGTCGTCATGTCGACCAGCGGAAGAACCACCTCAGCATCCAGGCCCAAGACCTTCGGTGCATGCGACACGGCCACGCAACTTCCCAACTTGATGTCAATCATCAGGGAGTTCTTCAGCGGCCCAGTGCCTATCAACAGGTCCCAGGAGTTCTCAGCCTCGAAGGTCACGAAGGCGTACAAGCGGTGAAGCGTCATGTGCGGCGTGCCCGCTGCCAAAATGACGTCCACGTAGCAATAATGGGTGAACTTTGTGGGACTGTTGTCACATCTGGTGACCTTGGCGCCGGTGGTGGCTTCGTAAATCGTGAGACCCAGCCGCCTCACAACAGAGATCGAGATGATGTTACAGTTGGCGCCGGTGTCCATGAGGATTGCCCGGTACAGCATAAGCTCGCCACCGGATGACACCAGCGCAAGCCCCTCATATAGAGTGGCATTCTGCAACTTGCAGATGGGCTGAACTTGAGCCATCAACAGCACCTGCTCGTCGGTCAGATGCTGCGCCATCTTTGCCCTCAGTGCGTCGTAAGCGGAGGTCTTGATGGTACCAGCTCGCACATGTCCATGGTCACTGAAGTCAACCACCCCCAGATCGTCCACGTAGGCAGCAGCTGCACATCGAGCGGCGGCGCTGTCGACCACCCCATTGGGCATCTCGTCCAATGGCACCTCCTCGGTTGCACGATGTCCTGGACCGTCTGCTTCCCTTCTTGCTCCTTGCGTCGCTGCGGCGTGCGTGTCTTCCAACTCATGCTCATTGACCTCGGCGGGCTGTTCGGTTGCGTCATTCGGATCCTTGCCCAGGAGCTCCTCCAGTGCCACAAGATTCTCGATGTCCTTCGGGAGATCAATGGCGTTCTGGGATATCAGGATGGCAGCAATCTGCGAGCAGGCACGCACGGAGCTGCGAAGATTGGATGCCAACAGGTGGACCTTCCTGCTGAGTAAGTCGGGAGGGACGGCTCTAGGCACCTGAGCGGCCCTGTCGAACTCCTCCGGCGTCTTGACCTGGAAGCCCCGCATCTGCTGAGTGTTGCCCAAGGCGACAGCGGCGCTGGCCTGGAGACTCGGTGCGTGATCGATGCCAACACCATGACCACCTCCCAAACCACCCCCAGCAGGGCAGTCCTGCTCATCCTCCTCGTATTCTGCCTGTTGGGTGAAGTTGGAGTTGTACTCGGTATCCGCATCGCTGGCCTCTGATAGAGCCTGTGCATCGGCGATCTCGTCATCCTTTGGAGGTGACCCTGCCTGGAGGCCTGACAATTCTGCGGCGAGCTTCTCCTTAACCTCGGCACTGGCAGCCACTTGCTGCTGCTGCTGCTGCTGCTGTGGTTGCTTCTGCTTGGCCTCCGGGAGCTTAAGCCACTCCTTGGTGGTGATCCCCATCTTGTGCTTGTCAAAGCGGTGTGCGATGTTGTAGGCGCGCATCTGGGCATTCTTAACCTCATCTGGCCACTTGGAGTTCTGCCTGTCCTTATGGAAGTTGGGCGGCACCCGGGAATCACGACACCCCGTGTAGCAGCGATCTGGGGAGTGAGGCAGGCGCGTGAAGCACCAGTCACACTGAAACTTCTTCGAAGCATCAGGTGGTGGCACCTTGCTGTAAGAAGGTTTCTGACGCTCGGCATTATTCGCTTCCCTCACAGGCTTCTTGGCGTCGTCGCCACCATGCTGTGCCTGCTCCTTCTTCTTGGGGTCCCTGCGTCTGTCCCCAGTCTTGGAGGCAGAACCCGAGCGCCTCATGGCTGATACCAGCGCAGACAGGTCAAGCCCCATCTGCCTGGCCTCGAAGCAGGAGTACACGCAGTTGAGCCTGCGAACCAGCTCCTGCTGCAGTGTGAGGGCCCAAGCCTCTGCATCATTCTTGAGCTTGTCCTGCACCTCCACAATCACCTCGAGGTCCTCCCAAGTAACCCTGTTGGGGGCAGGATGGCTGACACGCAGCTGCTCGGACACGCGATCTCGGTATTCTTTGATGCGCAGGCCCTTGATGCATTCCTCGATGTTCTGCCTGACGACGGAGTCCTCCACCCTTCTGCCAGTGTTGAGAGCTGCCTCCCTGCGACGACAGCTCTTCACGTAAGCGAGGCCGTCCTGCTCGTTGGTCTGCGGCTTGGCGATCAAGAGATCTTCCTTCTCTTTGGTGCCCTTCATCAAGAATTTAGCTTCGAGCTCTGCAACGAACGCCCTCAAGGCCCAAGAGTAGTGAGAATCTTCAGTGCCATCTGGCCCCGTGAGACCCCTCGTGGAGGTTCCCTCGCCTGCCCACTCATCAGACGCCTCGCCATCCTCATCACCATCCTCGAACACCTTACAAACTGCCCAGGTTGACCCTGGCGCCAGCTCATGAAAAGGAGGCTGAGCACAACGCACAGATCCCTGGTAGGCATCTCTCATGGTAACGTCCTTCAGGACATGGCAAGCGTGTGAAGCCATGACGCCATTCTTCAGGTAGGCAGCACACCACCAGTCATAAGCGACTGAGGTGGCATGGTCATCCCCTGCTAGAAACGATGGTATGCTGTCCCACAATGATCTGTAGTCTGGTCTGGACCCAGCGAAGGCCTCCTTCTGCTGCTGACTGAGCGCATGGTAAGATGCTGACTTCATGTACCTACGCTTCCTGGCCTCAAAAGCCCGCTGGACTTTCGCCACCATGTCCACGAAACGCCTGATGAAGAGCGCTCTGTCCTCACTCTTACTACCGGTGTACTGGAGTCTGACGTCTTCCTTGTCAAGTGAGTGGCTCTCCTTCTCATAGTGATCCATCTCGTCTACGTCGTCAAACGCAAAGAGAAACTGGTTTGCAGGCGCTGAGGCTACTACTGCTGCTGCGAGTGCTGCTGCTCCTAGCGCTGTTGCTGCTGGAGATGACGGTGCGGAGGGAGTAGTTTCTGAGCCCGACCCCTCTGCGCTCATATACTCCGTGTCAAGGTCCTGACTGGTCCGTCCTCGTGCCAGCCGTCGTGCCTCACGTTCTCTGGAATGGACAGAGGCAGCGCTTGGCTCTGCCTCTCCCTCCGTGGTGAAGTGCTGTGTTGATGCTCAGTCAACGGGACCAAAGGCGAATCCCCCCTCTCAGCGCAAAGCTCGTTCCCCAGTAGACTGGAGGCTTGACTCAGACTGGCTCAGGCCAGTGCACTGAGTGCCCCTGGATTCGCCTTGCTGAACAAGTGAAAGAACGAAACGCGTGTGGGCAGCGAATGCCTAAAGGTCCAGCACTGCGCTTCAGCGCTCTGAATCAGCAGCAGATGCAGAGTATTTGTGCGAGGAAAATTAAAGCTGGGCCAGTGTGCTGAGCACTTCTGGATTAGCTGGGCCAGAGTTCATAAAGAGGACAATGACAGTGAGGGCAACTCCTCAACACCAAGAAATAGCACTGATATGCAGCGGTGTGAGCTAGGCCAGTGTGCTGAGCACCCCTGGATTCACAACACCACTGCTAATCAAGAAAGCCATGGCTGGCATATAAGCTCACTCCCCAGTCCAGTCCAGCAAACAAGTACCAGGTCGCTGACAGAGTTGGAAGCTAAGCCAGTGTGCTGGGCACCCTGGATTCGCAGCACTACTGCTGATTCAGAAGGTGGCCCGTGACATGAGGGCCTCACCGGCTGACCAATACTGTAGAAAGGATGGAAGAATTCTCCAACACATTGTGGTAAGGCAGCAGAAGGTCACTCCAGTAGTGAGCAGCACCCCAGGCTGGAAACGTAATTAACTCTAAATCCACCAGGTCACTGTGTCAAACCAGGGAATAAACCACTCAGTTGTCGCCTTCAGAGTTGATGCAGCTGCCAGTCCTCTAGCAAGCTCTTCCTCTGCTTCAGGCTTAGGCCAGTACACCAGGGGTGTCCCTGGATTAACCGTCAGAAAAGGTGGAGCTGCCCAAGAAACCGTAAGTTGCAGTTCCAGACATAGAGCAGTGATTCACTGCTGATCCACTTCTTCGCTGGTAAATAAAAGCAGATGTCGCCGCTAATTAGCTCACAGGCCAAGCACACCTGCCTTTCAGCTAAGCCAGTACACCAGGGGTGTCCCTGGATTCACTTCAGACAAGGTGGCCAGCTGGAGAGCCCACTGGAAGATAGTTCATCAAGGTGCACATCAGCTGTTGATCCACTCTTAGCCGGTAAGACAGGGCAGATGCCGCTGCTGATTAGCTCCCAGGTGACACACACCTGCCTTTCAGTTAAGCCAGTGCACCAGGGGTGCCCCTGGATTCACTTCAAGCAAGGTGGTCAGCTGAAAGAACCACTGAGAGCTGCTCATCCAGGTGTACATTAACTGCTGATTGACTTTGTCGCTGCCGCCGCCCAAGCTCATGCCGTGCTGATTAGCTTAAAAACTGAAGGACACCTGTCAGCAGCTAGGCCAGTGCACCAGGGGTGCCCCTGGATTCGCTGAAGACAAAGGTGTTGAGCATATCACTGTGCAGAAGGAGACCGCTCATGTCTGGTGAATTCAAAGCTGATCCGTCGCCGCTGTTGCTAGAAGCTCTTCCAGTGCAAGTACCACCAAGCTCAGGGAAGAAAAAGGTTCCGCCAGTGCACCGTGGGTGCCCCTGGAGTCGCCTGACTTCCGAATCCGCTCTTTCAGCTGCTGCTAACTTCTCGCCAAAGGGCCTTCACTTCCGGATTAACACTGAAATAAAAAGCCGCTCCGCGCAGGACATTATTGTTTTGAAAAAGTATGAAAACAGCAGTAAAATATATCCGTCAAAATTGATATTATATCACAAAATACGAATTATTGTGTGTACAAAAGCTGTGAGCAGAACTGTCTTAGCACTCTAGCACTGGCACGCGAACAGCCACCTAGTACTTGCGAAGGCAAAACAATAATGAGTCCACTAGCCTGACCTTCGGTCAGAGCCTACTTATATCTCAATGTCCTGTCACATTTCCCAAAACTGTAACGGGTTCTAGCCCTTAAATCTTCATCTGGCCAATGGAAAGTCATTATCCCATGCCAGCTCTAACAATGTTACCGTTTACCGCACTCTGACTGACACGTCAGCGGCAAAGGAGTCACTGCCATCTTCGTCTTATCATTCTCTGGTCACCTGATGGTGACTATATCTTCTCTGACGAGTCTGCATCTCACAGATGGTCATCTTCGTAAAGCCTGTCATGCTGTCACCACTGTCATGCGTGTCACCAGCTGAACAAACCCGGCGCGGTACCATGAGAAGCCGGCGTTTGTTACAGGCTTCAAGGGTTCTAACAATGCTCCACTTGTTACCAAGATAGAGCTGGAAAATATGTTGAGCCCTCAGTGCTTGAAATGTTTCGAGTGTCGCCATTGCGAAATGAGAGAAATTGGCTGTCAACTGTGAAAGGGGTGTGTGTGAAAGAACTTTAAAAAAGTGATGTAACTTTAGCACAATATTAAAGTCATTTCTGGCGGCTAAAAATGACATGTCAAATATCGATGTCAATTTTAATCAAAAATGACATTCGCTGTCGCTTTCTGATTCGGTCTGTTCAGATCAAGGATATGATTTTAAGATATCCTGGTGTCATTTGCGCTGAAATCGAGGATCGATCGATTCAGTAAGATAGAAATTCTTGGTTGACTCGCAAGTCTATATCATTTTTAGAACGTAAAAAACGGCTTCATAAGCTAATGACGGCTAATTTTGACGAAAATATGTTTTCTATTCCTTTCGATGAAGGTTGCGAGATTATCTGCAAACCGTGCCCGGGAATAGTTATTGAAGATTCTATGGAAATAGGGGCTGACTTTTTCAATCATGAGCCAATTCCAAGCACAGCCCCGAGCGCGAATACGCAATTGGTTCTTTGGAACGCGCCTTTGACGTGTAGATCGGAAGTTAGCTCTAATTCTTCACGCGTTTCCGGGTCACGCGCTTTGCGCGAAATTGACTTACAAGAGATAAAAGCAGACTTGATACAGAATTTTCAGAGACAAGTTTGGACTTGAGGAATGAAGACCCTCTTGTTTGTTTAAATGGTGAAGTAAACAAGCAGATTGTCGTGCGCAAACCGTACGAATCCGACATACGCAAGAAACAATATACGGGCGTAATTAGTATCAAGCAGCGACGTTTGCAGGCTGACAGTATATCATTGGCAGAAACCATTAAGTGCAATTGCAAGTCGCACTGCTGTCTATCTTTCTCATCCGCAGATATTCAGTCTTTTCGCGAAAATATTTTCAGCATGTCGCAAAAAGATAGGAAGGAATACTTCGTGAAGGACTTGCTAAAAAACAGCTTTCGATCTGAGGACAAGTTCGACTTCAAATACTTTTTGGGCAAGAAGCAGGTATGTTTTTTTTTGAACTCGTTCATTAGCTAATGAACGGCCTCTGGCCAAAGCGCGACTCACAATTAGACACTTTGGCTACGGGAACCGTTCATTAGCTAATGAACGGCCTCTGGCCAAAGCGCGACTCACACATAGACACTTTGGCTGCAGGAACCGTTCATTAGCCAATGAACGGCCTCTGGCCAAAGCGCGACGCACTTATAGACACTTTGGCTGCGGGAACCGTTCATTAGCTAATGAACGGCCTCTGGCCAAAGCGCGACTCACACATAGACACTTTGGCTGCGGGAACCGTTCATTAGCTAATGAACGGCCTCTGGCCAAAGCGCGACTCACAATTAGACACTTTGGCTGCGGGAACCGTTCATTAGCTAATGAACGGCCTCTGGCCAAAGCGCGACTCACAATTAGACACTTTGGCTGCGGGAACCGGTCATTAGCTAATGAACGGCCTCTGGCCAAAGCGCGACTCACAATTAGACACTTTGGCTGCGGGAACCGTTCTTTAGCTAATGAACGGCCTCTGGCCAAAGCGCGACTCACACAGAGACACTTTGGCTGCGGGAACCGTTCTTTAGCTAATGAACGGCCGCTGGCCAAAGCGAAATTTTTCTTGGACCTTGTGATAGATTGTGTAATGTCATCACAGGAATGTGGAATATTGTATCATAAATTTCTAAATAAATTTCATAAAGTACATTCGCGACGCGTTGGTCGAATTGGTACGGCGCTAGGCTATGAACCTCGCACTCGTGGGTTCGATTCCCACTAAGGGTGTAGGTTGCGCAGATTTAAGGCGTGGTTTGGAGAGTGCTGACGAGCACGCGACGGCCGTCCCGCCTGCAGACGTGCAGTGCTGGGGGTGTCTCCCAAGCGTCTTAAATTGGCCCGACCTATAAAAACCCTTATGCGTTTTCTGGATAATGTGTGAATAATTTTTGAGTGACGGTGTCTTTTGTTTTGTAACAGGTGTGCTTTAAGTTCTACTATATGGCTTACGGCATCAGCTACGGGTATCTTCACGACTGTCGGACACGCGTGCTCGAGGGCCGGCACACGTTTGTTCATGGATTGACGTACGAGGAGGACAACCGCAAGATTTCTCTGAAACGCGAGTCGGTCGTCGCCTGGCTCAAGAAATACGCCGACGAATACGGACAACACCAACCTGACAAAGAACCGATTCATCTTTCGGATGGATTGACCATCGAAGAGCTGTGGGACGAGTACAACGAGGGCTTGCAAGAGAATGAGGAGAGGAAAAATGCTCTCTCAGTTACTTCTACAAAATATTTGACGAAGATTGCAGGAAGTGGCTCAAGATTCCATCGACGAACCGATTTTCTCAGTGCGATGTTTGCGCGTCCTTCAAGTTATTGAAGGAAGGCTTAACCAAATCTCAAAAGGTGAATATTCATGAATAGCTTTGTGATGTGTTTATATGCTTATGTAATTTGTTCACTGACCCAAATTTGTGTATCTTGCACAGCGCAATACAACGGGCCTCTCAACAAACATCAATGACGTGGAGGGCGAACGCCTGGGCGGTCTCCACTGGTTCTTTGGTGTGCAGTGGGATGAGGCAGACGTATTTGGTGAAATGCTCCACGACCACCATGACGTACTGATAGTTGTTCTTGGCTTTGCGGGGCATTTTGGCCAGATCGGTGGAAAACCGGTAGTACATGCCCTTGACTTCCAGGGGGTGTAGGTGAGGGGCGTGCTTGTCGAAGGTGGTGCGGTAACGGGCGCAAGCGTCGCACTTGCTGACGACGTCGGAGCATGTGTCGTACAGCTTGGGCCAGTAGAATGCGTCTCTCACCATGGCTGCGGTGCGGCGGCGCCCAAAGTGCCCACACCTTTCATGCATTTGCTTCACGATGCGGTGTCGCTGGTCCACTGGCGGCACTGGTCGCCTTGCCCCGTTGGGCAGGACGCGGATCAGGGATTCTCCTTCGAGCGCGTAGTGCTGCGCTCGCTTGCTGACAGCCGCGAGGATGTCGGGGTCGCCGGGGCGTTCGCCTTTCAGCCACCGCAGCATTGCCTCGTCGTTGTAGGCCCTACGTTTCTGGACGCGTGCAATACATCGTATTGAACACATATTGCAGGCATATTGCACGCGTATTGACAATAAATGTTCAATACAATAAAAATGTTACAATATGTGTGCAATATGCCTGCAAGCGCTCCAACATGTGTGCAACATAGTATTAGAATGAGCCCTCACGTATTGGAGACATATTGAAGTTCTGATGCAGAGAGTTATTTCAATATGCCTTCAACATATGTGTAGTATAGGGTTGGAGACATGCACCATGCATGTCGCAAACACTATGAAGGCATGTTGCAGACATATCGCCCACATATTGTATACATATTGTATACATATTGTAAGTCAACATTCAATATGTTGGATACACACTGCGGACCTACTGCATACGTATTGAACATGTAAATTCAATATGTTGTATATATATTGTGGACCTATTGAATATGTATTGAAACGGAACATTCAGTATGTTGGATACATACTGCGGACATATTGCATACGTATTGAACATGTAAATTCAATATGTTGTATATATATTGTGGACCTATTGAATATGTATTGAAACGGTACATTTAGTATATTGGATACATACTGCGGACCTATTGCATACATATTGAACATGAAAATTCAATATGCTGTATATATATTGCGGACATATTGCATATGTATTGAAACGGAACATTCAGTATGTTGGATACATACTGCGGACCTATTGCATACGTATTGAACATGAAAATTCAATATGCTGTATATATATTGCGGACATATTGCATATGTATTGAAACGGAACATTCAGTATGTTGGATACATACTGCGGACCTATTGCATACGTATTGAACATGCAAATTCAATATGCTGTATATATACTGTGGACATATTGCATATGTATTGAAATAAAAGTTGCCTATATTGGATATATACTGAAGACCTATTGCATGCATGTTGCACAGACATATTCAACATGCTGCAAGTATGCTGTGGACCTATTGCATATGTCAACGAGAGGCATATTGAACACAATTAATATTGAATACAATTACAAATTGTCAAATTTGTTTCACAAATGCTCCCCCTGCCGTACGTAGGCTACGTCCACTACAAGGTTTTTTATTTTTGTTCTTCCCTCGCGCATGAAGGCCTTCTGCAAGAGGAGGGACGCCTCCGAGCCGGGCCCCACTCGGTGGCTAGCGTCCATCCCTTCCGGGAGGCGCTTGTCCACCTCCTTCATGATGAAGGAGATGGCGCTGCGGACATATGCATATGGCTTCTCTTTGCAAAGCATCTTCATGTCGAGGATATCAGTTACCTGCAGCCCCACCAAACGAAATACATGTGTCAAATATTGGAAATATAGTACAGTACTATTACAGCACTATTACAGACATATTGTACACATATTGTACACATATTGAAAGGGTTGGTGCGCACCTTGATACCGATGAGCCCCTCGGTGAGGGGGAAATCGGGGCCGTCCATGATGTGGTTGGGGAGAATATCCCCAACCGCATTCGCCACCACCTGCCCGGCGAACAGCCCGACGTTGGCCTTCAATCGGCCGGTGTTCGTCACGAGTTGGCCTTTGTCGGGACGGAGCGAACTCTTCATCGCTTCGTTCGTACTCCGTTTGAGCCCCCGCGTACACCACCACCTCTTTCCCCACCTTGAAGATGTCTTCAACATTGGGGGCTTCGGGCTTGGCGGGCTTGGCGGGCTTGGCGGGCTTGGCGGGCTTGGCCGGTGACGGGGCCGGTGACGCGGCCGCCTTGGCCTTGCCCTTTGCGGATGCGGAGGCGGGGCCCTCCGAGGCCTTGGCCTTGCCCTATGCGGATGCGGATGCGGAGGCGGGTGCTTTTTTGGCCTTGGCCTCCACCTCCTTTTTCTTGGCAGCCGCCTCCAGGCGGTCAGCCTCCTCCTCGTCGTCCTTGTCGGGGGCGTTGTGGTCGTAGAGATAGGCGACTGCAAACAAAAAATGCTATCAACCGTAAGTTTTATGTCGTATGTGTACAGTATGTTACAGGTATGTTACAGGTATGTTGCAGGTATACTACATACATATTGCAGGCATATTGCGGCCCTACCTTTCAGAAAGGTGCACAAGCAACTAAGTATGCTGAACGTGTGCTGTGGCATGCTTCACATATACTGCAAGGGTCTTTCACGTGTATTAGAGGGTGGGAACGTACCCAGACGCTGTCGAGCCTCCCCTTGCAAGCACTCCACCTTCGAATTAGGCCCCTCCTCCAATTCGAATTGGGGCAGCGCTTTCAGCACCTCCATCTTCTGGGCGATTTGCCGCACCGGGGATGTGAGAGGGACCCCCTCCTCGATCAACGTGGTGTACGGATGTAGATTTTGGGGGTCCGCCCACGTACACTCTCCCGTTTTCGTGTCGGTCGCCCACCGGCCGCACTTCCAAAGGTATCGATTGTTGTTGACAATAGAACGGGCTTTCGCCCGCACGAACGAATTAGTGGGCGCGGTCGCCCACTTGCACCGATTTTGTACCGCCGTGACGTATTTCGTCACCGCGGACTCTTGCTTCGGAACGTGAAGTAGGGGCTCTAGACGCCCGTCCTTCGCACGCAATTCTGCAAGTAATTCCTCCCCAAACTCTTCCCAAATCAATATTTTTCATGCACCGAAGGAACGAAGTTAATTAAACGAAGCCGCATGCGTGTAGTAGGGGCTTAGTACGTACCAAACTCCTCGTGACATGCTTTAATTAGTTGAGCTTCGAACGCGCATCGAGCCCCCTTGCGCCTTTTTTTGCTCCCTTCCCCCCCTCCCTCCTCATCGTCCTCGTCGTCTTCCTTCGCCCTTTTCTTGCCTTTGTCGAGGAAAGCCAATGGGGTTTCCTCGATCCCTTTGGGCTCGCTAGGTGTCCCCTTTGCCCTCACCTTCGCAACGTAGTCAACGAAGCCCTCGTGCGTATGCTCAACGCCAAACAGCTCGCAGCTATCTACATACTCAGCGTGCAACTCTTTGACTGACATTTTTCTTACACCTCTGCTGGCTTTTCTTACACCTCTGCTGGCTTTGTTTACACCTCTGCTGGCTACGTACGGCGGCTGCTGGAACGTCAACGTGCTTCCAGGAGGCCTTCCGTACGTTGCCGTGATGCGATGGGTGTTACCATGCATCGTGCACGCATGTTGGCCTCATGTGTCGGGCGCATTGCACCTGCGACGACCGACCGTTTGGAAATGCATTTTGAAATTTCGTCCATCGTCCATCTCGATTGTCATCGCGCTCTTTTTCTTTTTTTGGGGGGGGAACGTCTAACCCCCCTTTTGATTTGTGTTCATACGTTACTGTACTGTAGTCCAATACGCAACATCTTTTCAATCTCGTTGTCATAATGGTCTAGTGGTTGGCCGTCGGTCTTCAAAGCCTGCGGTAGTGGGTTCGAGTCCCACTGGAGGTATACACCTTGTCTGCGAGGAGTTGAGCTCCTCCTCGCTGGCGAAGTGTACCACCTCCATCTAAAGGTCAATGACAACCTTTTTTATCCAGGCCATCTCAGGGGTCATTTTGGGGGTACTTCTTGAGTTACGATTTCGGCCGTTCGATTCACGAACGAGGGGTGCAGATTCTCCTAAAAATTAAAATTCCAAAATTGTTTCCCCGAAAATTGTTCAATCTGTTCAATACTAGTGCAATACATGAGGGCTCACTGCAATACGTTACCGCTTGCAGGCGTATTGAAATGGCGTATTGGAGATGGGTCGAAAAAGTGCCAAGTCAGTTTTGCGAAGATCCGTCTGACGTGGCACTGGCAAAGCTGACATCAGCAGTTTTCAATACATCTCCAATACGCCATTTCAATACGCCTGCAATCGCTAACGTATTAGAATGAGCCCTCACGTATTGAAGTAGTATTGAACAGATTCTCCACTAAAAAGTTTTTTAAATTTTTGTAAAGGTCAATATGCG
>LGRX02015437.1:0-19331 GCA_001247695.2 Cymbomonas tetramitiformis
CCTTCACCACGCCCCGAGCCGATGGCCGACCCCACCGATGACGACGCCCGTCCCTCGTCATTGATAGAGAACCGCGTTGACGTGGTAAGCATCGTGGAGTCCATTGAGGACGACGGCGACTCTTCTGTCGCCACGCTTTTGCCACACCCCGAGACGACCGAGCTCCCCGACCACTTTCCGCGTCATGGGGATGTGGACCTGGCGAGGTGAGCCCCCCCTTTGGGCGGTTTGTATGTCGGCGCTAGGGTGCCTTCACCACGCCTTTATTTAGCGTGCTAACAGTGGTATAAAGGCGTGCTATCTCCAGGCGAGGCCACGACTCCCCGCCGCCCGCCTCGCCTTCACCGCGCCCCGAGCCAATGGCCGACCCCACCGATGACGACACCACCCCTCCGCCCTCCTTGATACGAGACGTCCCGACTCCCGCCTTCACGCCTCGCCTTCGCCACGCCCGAGCCGATGGCCGACCCCACCGATGACGACACCACCCCTCCGCCCTCCTTGATACGAGACGTCCACGACTCCCCGCCGCCCGCCTCGCCTTCGCCACGCCCCGAGCCGATGGCCGACCCCACCGATGACGACGCCCGTCCTTCGTCATTGATAGAGGACCGCGTTGACGTGGTAAGCATCGTGGAATCCATTGAGGACGACGACCCCGAAGACTTTAAGGATGTAAAAGACATATTACGCCAACTTGGTCTACCGGCGACTTTGGTAGTTGGGGAACCTGCCCATGCCCGGGTGGCACGGATGTACTCCTGTATATGCATGTTCGACGACGATGATGAGGGCATCGCCGCCGGTGAGACCTTACCTATTTTCCCTCCCGGATTTGCCGATTGGGAGGCCGTGAATCGTGCTTTCCGCCACATGGGGGAACCGGTGCGGTACTTTGGTGAAACGGATGAGATGAACTTGGAGCGGCTAAATGTCCAATGGAACAACTTCATCGGCACCGACACCCACGACACACGCCCTCCCGCGTCCCCCGCGAGCTTGGGTAACGGGGAGGTGAACATGGCGAGGTGAGCCCCCATCCGAGCTCTTATCGCCGGGAGTTAGGTCGCCATTACCATTGTGATAAAGTGCTAACAGTGTACTAGCGGCTTCATATCCTCGCAGCACGGTGTCCACGGAGATGCGTCTTCAACATCCGCTGATGACGCCATTGGAGATGGAGTGGAAGATGCGAGACGACGCACATGAAAGCGCAATACGGGCGGCAGAGGTTCAACGCGGAGGGTTGGTGTATAAAAACGGCTTGGCGTTATGTGATTGTGGCATGTGCTATGGCACGACCGTGTGGGTTAGTCGAGCAACCCTTTTTCGTCACCGAAGCTTGTTCAAAAGGATACGGCGCGGACAGGCCTACACGGATGCGGTAGACGTCCCAGACCCGGATGTGCGTCATGTCGTGCCATTGGGCGATGACGTGAAATCGAATGACACCCGCGCCATTCCGGCAAGGTGAGTGAAAAAACTGAACAACCTCCGGTACTGGAAACGCCGTTAGAGTGCAGTTAAGATGTCATTAGTACGTCGTAACACAGTGTTTAACATGCTAACGGCATCATAGGTGTGCAACAGTCCTGCGAAGGCCCAAATGGACGATTGTGAGCTTGTGGATGACGACCGCTCCTACACCACGTGCAAATCCAACCCGATGCGGGAGATGGATCCGGGAGTATCGGACGACGACCGCTCCTACAGCCAAGATTACTCATCTTGCGAAGGTGAGAACTTCGACGAGGGAGGGGATCCATGCGACGAGGAGGGTGATGAAGTGGGTGGCGAAGCGTGGGACGAAGCTGGATCTATGAAAGGCGACGACCATGGAACGGATGCAGACGAAGACCCAGACATGCGAGACGCAAAAGCGGCCACGTCGTTGTTGGTCCAAGAGATGACGAAGTCATTGGCCGCCCAGCAGCAGGTGAGCAATATGTTAAACGTAGAGCGGTATTAAGCCTTTATGATACCTTTAGCACGCCATTAGGCTATTGTTAATGTGTTACGGGCGCACTACATACCCCGATTGTCGTGTTATAATTGCGGTTTCGGAGGGTGGCCACCACGCGCAGGAGATGGACGCGGTCCCCGTGGAAGGCCCGCGCCGACCCATTAACGCCTTCAAGCTCCTTATCGACTGCTTGGAATGGAACGCCGAAGGCAAGATGTCGCGAGACTCTTTCGACAAGCTCCTCGCCATTATCACGGAACATTTCGGAGATCAATTGGGCAACTTTCCATCAGAGTGGAAGTCTTACCGTGGCGGGCCGGCCCGGGGCCGCAGAAGCTCGCTCCGGGCCGAAAGCGGGCCGGAGGATCTTTCGCCCCCGGGCCGCACAAAAATATGCGCCGGCCAAGCTTCGGCCAAAAATATAGGCATTTCATGCCACTTTTTATCAAATCCCCATACTTAATTTCAAAATTTAGCGCCTGCGGCGGGCATTTTTCTTTCTTGACCGTTTTGGCCGAAAGCGGGCCAGGCATTTTCTCAATTGCGGGCCGTAAAGATTTTTGGAAGACTTCCACTCTGCTTTCCAACGAACTTCAAAGCCGCCTGGAAACGGTTCGAAGCGTTCGACGCCCCCTGGCATAGGGTCGACTTATGCGTGAAGGGGTGCGTGTTCTTCGAGGAAGATTACGCCACCGCCGACGAGTGCCCGAAGTGCAAGGAGCCCCGGTGGGAGGCATTGGGCGAGACGGGAGACGTGGACGCGGGGAAAGGCAAGAAACCGCGATCAACATTCTTTTGGTGGAATGTTGTCGATTTGCTGAGACGTGTGTACGCGAATCCATACACGGCGGAGATGATGCTCGCCCACTCGAGGCATGTTCCACCGGAAGACGGATCGATGCGCACAATCTGGGGTGAGTATTCTATTGAGGTCGATGTTAGGATGCCGCTAGTGCCTTAACGACATGTTAACTGTATCTTAACCATATACTAACACGTTCACCTGTGCTGGAATCTTCCATCAGATGGAAAGGAATGGCAGGAGCGGAAGAACGTGCGACACATCGAGTTTTTCAAGGAAGCCAGGAACGTGAGTATACTCTTGAGTGCCGATGGGGCAGCATTGTGGCAAAATGGGGGTGTTCCCTATATACTTCCAAATCTTAAACCTACCTCCGGAGCTTCGCACGAAGTATGCGAACATGGAGGTGTACGGGATCATTGAAGGGCAACACCCTGCCAACTCACAATTGCTGTATGGTAAACTCGTGGACGAGCTCGTGGTGTTGTGGGACGAAGGTTTTTGTGTTGGGACTCGTACACCAACGAGCACGTGCGGTTGAAGGTCATGCTCTTTGCCATACTCATGGACTACAAGGGAGCGGTTGAAGCCGCACAAATCATGGACGTCGGTGCATACGCCGCGTGCCTAGTATGCAAAATTTGGGGGGCATGGTCAACATTAATGCACAAAATGGTGTACCTCTTCAGCAAGCAAAATCCGCCAGGTATGCTAGTAGCACGTCGTTAGGTTGGCGTTAGGATGTACTTAAAATCCTAAAGGCGTGCTAACCGTATAATGCATGTGGTGTAAATGAGTGTTTGCTGATTACTTTGTTTTCTCTTCGGTCTAGGCACTCCACCGTTGCGCACGGACGCCGAGTACAAGCGTCATACCGCAATGCATGAAGATCTGCGAGATAGCGGAGACCCCGAACTTTCGGGAGCGACCTTGGAGGAGAGCATGCGGAATACGGGCGTCAAGTTCTCGAGCGTTTTTACTCGGTTGGTTTACTTCAAGATCTACCGTGATATCATCCTAGATGGCATGCATGACATCATGAACCTGGTGAACAGAATCGCTGCAACCTTGCTCGGGGTCGACTTCAACGACGCCCTCCGCCAGCAAGCGAAAGCGGACGGTGTCCATCCCACGTGGCATACCACAACCAAGGTGAAGAATGCTCAAGGTAGGCAAATATGCACGTGTTAGGATGTGCATAACGTGCCGATAGTGTATTAACCACGTGCTATCGGTGTCACGAAGGGGTACGAACGGCATACTCAGTTGAAATAATGTGACGCAGGTAAGGAGGTATTGATGTACAAGATGAATCACGGACCTTTCGCGATTCCACCCCGCCCTGACAGAAGGTCTACCACGAAACGAAGCTTGGAGACAGCGCGCAGTTTCTTGAAGAGCATAAGGGCGGTGGAAAGATGGGGGCGTGGCCACAAACGATTGTTGCAAACTACCGCCGATAAGAAAGCCACCAAGCACATTCGGGCTCACGACGGCTTGAAGCTCGTGCAAAACAGTATCTTGTCGACAGTCTGCGCTTGGCCACGAGATGAAGGGCAGCCCGCCAATCGATTGGCCAAGCTAGTGGGTAAAATGACCACGATCGTGCGGGAGATCACGACGACACAAGTGCGTCCTAAGGTAAACGGTTAGGATATAGTTAGTATAATGTTATGATGCCGTTAACATGCTTCGTACATCATACGGGCCCTAACGAATTGCTGCGTACGTGCAGGATATGGAGCCACTCGCACAAGAAATCAAGTCATTTTTCGAGGAGTTGGAGGCGACCGGGCGAGCGTATGCTTGGTGTGTGATTAACACTCACATGTTTTCTCACTTCGTCCAACAACTTGAGAAGTATGGTCCCATGCGGGAGGTATGGATGTACGCCTTCGATGAGTCCTTGAACGGTCACATCAAAAGCCTAGCGAGGAGCAACTCCCTACCCGTTCCAGCCATAATGAACTGCATCAAGCGGGTGAAGGTGTTGCATTTGGTGCGTGGGTTAATCACTTTCATTTCGGAAGACCACTCCACCCGGATACCGGCGGCCGTGACCATGGGGAGCCGCGGGGCAATTGCGGTTGAGGTATCGGCTAGGGGGAAACGTGTGGTCTTGCGAGATGATGACATTAAGGCCTTGAAGGTTTGGATGCGGACTGAATTGCCGGCTTATCGAGAGCTGGTGGAGAAGTGGGAGAAGTATGTGGAAGACGCGCGCAGGTGATTTGTGGCCCCAATCCCCGAGCGGTTGTTTATGCCCTTATGACGCCGTTGTTGCATATTTAGGACGCGCCTAAAGTACTAACGGTATCGTATCGCTGTGCACAGTTGGAATGCACGGATGCGACTGCGACGCAAGCAGTACCGGAACGCGGTGTGTGCAAGGGAGGGCAAACCTGAGCACATACGCGAGCCCCCATTTGGAGCGTACGCGGATCCTACGGAATGGTTGGGCCGACAGTTCACCAAGTACGAGATGTTGCTCATGGCGGGGCCGACACCGGTTTGCTATAACTTCACGCACGTCAAGATCGGCGACGCTGATTACCGCACGGCTACGACCGATCGGAACAAGCGCACCGTACACAGCTACTTTCGCACTTTCTTCGCGAGTGAGGAAGTGGACGAGCACGGTGAGCCAAAATCCGTGGCAAGGTGAGAAAGGAGCACGCACTATTCTACCTTTAACATGTCGTTAGGATGTCGTTATGACTCGATTAGGATGCGCATAATGTCCTAACGACACACTAACTTAGCTGTTTACACAATCGTGGGCTTGGTGATATGCAGGCACGGCCGTATTACGAGAATATTGCGGGTGCGGAGATTGCAGGAAAGGTCTACATCTTACTGAAATGCGATTGGTTCGCTAAGCCGACCGACGAACAGATCAAGGAGTACCGTCGACGTCACTCCATTCTCGGCCCGGATAACTTGACCAAGACGGTCTATACCTTCAACCCGCACGTAGACCGCGCGGCCTTTGACAACATGGAGCCATTCATATTAGCCAATAGAGTAGAACAGCAGGTTGTTATTGTACCACATCCGTGCATGGAGACCGCGGTCATTCTCGACCCAACGGCCGACTTCTTCGAGGGATCAAGGACATAGGACGACGACGAGGTCGATGTATGAGACATGAATCGCTGCTAGTTTATTTTTTGCTTGCCACATGCCATGCAGGCAGTTGCAAATTGTGACCTTGGTAACGACCCCTGCAGTAGTACAACTAACGCATACTTTATAAGGCGCAGTGCCGCTAGAGTGCCATTAGCGTATTAACTTTGCCTACGAGCATCCTAACTACGTCCTAACGCCAACCTCCTAATGACATCCTAGAGGCATGCTAACGCCATCCTAACGTCCCTACATTTCCGAGAAACTCAGCCCGCGTAATACTTTCCCCGAATCCCACCATACTCCGCGGAATAAACTTCCCCTGGCCTTCTAGTCACCATAAAACGCCATCTCAGTGATCTGCACATCCACACGTGCCCCACCACTCACCCCTGCTCCAGTTGGGGCCAACGCATACTTAAGGCGCAGTGCCGTTAGGACGCCTGTAGTACGCGCATCTTAACGCGCCAATATGGCGTTAGTATGCCTGTAATATATTATACTACCGGCATACTAACGCCCATACGTACTAACTGTCCTTTACTATGCCTTTAGGACACCTTTAGTACACATACTACAATTTGCTAGGACCGTAGGGTGATATGGTTCGCCCGATGCGATTGCATCCCGTATCTTCAACACCATTCCTTGGAGGTTGACCCCAATGGGAGGCTCAAGCAGCCACTTATGTTGTCGAAAGTGCACCGTGCCCGGATCATCGGCCAAGTCCAATGGATCGGAGAAAATGTCCTCCCACGTATGCTCCTTAAAGCCCGGTTCATGCAAGTCTGAAATTGCTTGCACATAGCCAAAAAACTCTTGAACCGAGAAAAGCACATTCGTGGGCTCGGCTAAGCCGAAAGGTGGCCGGTTGCTTTGACGCGGCACGCAAATACGAACCGCGTCCTCATGATCTTCAGCCCTGCGAAAACATTGTGATGGTGAATTCATAGAAGACACGTGGAAGACGTCCGGAAGTTGCGCAGAAGATGCTCCACACATCTTCGGTTGTATGCATTCCAAACTGCATAAATGTGCATGATAGATGCATGTGGGTTATGGAGACAAGCAAGCACCTTGTTGCAGGGGAATGCTCATGAATGTAGACGGATTCCCCGAGCCATGCCGTCATCTCATGATCCAGCTCGCGGGATGGCGACACCGTAGACAACCAATCGTGCACCGCTGCCATCTTCCCCTTCAAGACCTCCGGCTTGGATTGACGGAAGACCTCCGCCGCGGATTCGGGGGGGGGTTTAGTGAGCATCGCTCGTTTGAAGGACGACATTTTGGTCTTTGGGGGCGCTTCCCCCTTTTGGAGATGCGCGGCACGTTTACTTGCCATTCTATCTCCTATACAAAGGACACTTGGCCAAGGTAGTGCGGAGGGCATCCTGAAGACAAACACTCAGAAGACGTTCAGAAGTCGCTCGGAAGACACGCGGAAGACATCTCCCGACATCTTCCGGACGTCTTCTTGACTGTGCTTGCGGAAGATACCCCAGATACCTTCTGTACATCTTCCAGACACCTTCGGGAAATATATGTCTTCCTGAACCCAGAAGAGGTGCGGAAGACACGCGGAAGACACGCGGAAGACACACAGAAGACACGCGGAATACATTTCCTGACATCTTTCGGACGTCTTCTTGACTGTGCTT
Organism: Cymbomonas tetramitiformis; assembly: GCA_001247695.2. Classification (NCBI taxonomy): domain Eukaryota; kingdom Viridiplantae; phylum Chlorophyta; class Pyramimonadophyceae; order Pyramimonadales; family Pyramimonadaceae; genus Cymbomonas; species Cymbomonas tetramitiformis. The sequence goes on from LGRX02015437.1 coordinate 7,553, forward strand.
GCGGAAGATACCCCAAATATCTTCTGTACATCTTCCGGTTGTCTTAGAGATGTCTTTGAGGAAGACGTGTCTTCTGGAAATCTGATACTTGTAGAAGTTCCCGTCAACGTCTTAACACCCCTCTTCGGGGCGTCTTCCTCATTTTTTTGACAATCTTCTACGCGTCTTCTAATGTCTACCTAGGCTAGGTAGACATTAGAAGACGCGTAGAAGATCGTCGAAAAAATGGGGAAGACGCCCCGAAGAGGGGTGTTAAGACGTTCATGGGAACTTCTACAAGTTGCATATTTCCAGAAGACATGTCTTCCTCAAAGACATCTCTGGAGGGTAACAAGATGCACAGAAGATATCTGGGGTATCTTCCGAATGTTTTTTGGGTGTTTTTGTATTTTTTGAAAAAAAACTATAAAAAATCGCGAAAAAACAAAAAAACATATAAGGTGCGCAATATTGGGCAAAACCGTACTGTGAAGGTAGAATTGCAAAAAAAACAAGTGGTTTGTTCGGGAGAGGGTCAAACGTACCAAGTTACTAAGTTAAAACGGCCGCCTAATTTGGTAGAAGAAACTGCTCATGTTTTAGAGCACCATCGCGCTCCTAGCAACGGTCGAAGAGTCGATCACGCGCGCAGCGGACAGTGCAATCTGCGGTCCAGAAAAAACCCCCCGTCTTAATCGGACGGGACGAAAGATGAGGAAGGGGTGTCAAAAAACTTACAAGCACGAAATTCGACGGGGTCGGTGTCACCGTGATCGCGAAAAACGATTTCCCACCTGTGGATCAAAGGCAGGAAAAATCTGGGCCCCATATCTTGGATTTTTCGAACGGTACTGTACGAACTCGGTACGAAACTGTTGAGAGTCCTCGATTTTCCCGTAAAAAACCATCTAGAGTTCACTCGACCGATCCGACGCGATAGGTAAAGGGGCTCGCTGATCGACGGCACTGTTTGAACGTTGGTGTCGTTTCGATACCGGTACGATCACCGGGGTACGGAACGGGATGCGTCAGAGACACGCGAAAGACCTTCTGCCCGTCTTCCAGGCATCTTTGCGGCGCTAAAAAGTACCCGTTTACGATACTTCCAGCACAGTTTGACTTTTTAAAGAACTCAGAAAACAAAATGTCTAATTCCTTGAAACGAAAGAATGCCAGCGGGGTGAAGGAGGGTGACCTCCGGGAGAAGTTTGAGTCGTTCGTCGCGGCGGTGGGAGGCAACGCCAGCGACGAAAACTTCATCAAGTGGCTCGTAGCAAGGGATGGGGAGGAGGGGAGCGGAGGCGGTGGGGGAAACCAACGCGGGGAGTCCAAGAAGAAGTTGTCCAAGACGGGCGGGCTCCACTTCCAAGCGGACTTCACCCGCATCATGGTGGAGCGGATTTGCGACGGGCGGCTGGACCCGCTGCTTAACGTAACGGACCAAGCGTTTGCGGCTACGGCCTTCAGGGAGGAAGTCCTGGCCTGCAGCGACGACTACGATGTTCGTGATGTGAGCAGGCGCCTCAGGAACATGATTTGCGATTTTAGAATATTTTGGAGGTATGGGGTGTATACCTGTGTGTCGGGGAGGGGCACCGAAAAGGGAAAGTGGGTTTGGCACGCCTCCCGGACCGCCCACCCATACTACCGCAAGCACACGGACGCCATTCAGGCGTTGGTCATTGAGACCGACGCCCGAACCAAGTACCCAACGCACGAGGGAAAAAAGGCAGCGTTGCTCAGCATCGACGGGTTGGTGCTGCACGAGCTGCCCGCCAAGGCCTTGGACGCCTTGGACGGTGAGGCAAAGGATGAGATGGGTACGTTAATTTGCTTAATTAATTTCTGTTTCACCTGTTTTGTTGTCTCACCAAGAAGACGTCACCAGGACACCTCAGAGACGTTTTGAGAGTATTCTGCACGTCTTCCTTAGTTATTAGGGCTTAGCTAATAGGCAAGTATGACTGACTGTCTTCTGAGTGTCTTCTGAGTGTCTTCTGAGTGTCTTCTTGTATAACATACTAACATATGCCTGTTTCAGTGGCGGCATGCTTGCAGGTCGAGTTGGAGTCAAAGACGCAGATCGAGGAGCTGGAAAAAAAGGCGGGCAGCTCTAAGGTTAGGAAGGTGGCGGAGGCGGTGGCGGAGGACAACAAGGCGAAGGGGAAGGCGGCATCGGTGGACCCGAAGGGGAAGGCGGTGGCGGAGGACCCGAAGGGGAAGAAGAAGGCGGTGGCGGAGGATGCTGAAGAGGGGTTTGAGGTGGGTAGCCACGTGGTATTGTACTGCGTGGTGGAGTCTCTGGTGAACGATCCGGAGATACTCCCCACGGGGTTCTACCACGAGAAGGGGAAGTCCGCGATATGGACCGCGGACATGCCCCTTCTCACGGGGGTGATAACGCACCCACCCAATTCAAAGGATGTGGCCGCCCATGGCTTGAAGTCGTATACAGCGAAAAAGAAGTCGGTCACCGGCCTTCAGTTGAAAGGCGACTATGTTGGCATCAAGGTATGGTTCTGCAAGCACAACCCTTAGAATACACGATATCCAGAAGATATCACATATGTCTTCTGAGTATCTTCCGCACGTCTTCTGGATATGTATTTAGTTTCTTTAATTACGTAAGTGACATTTGCAGCTGATCGTAAACTTTTGTGTGACTGCACCCAGGTGCTCTCTTTGGCCGTCGACAAGGACGACGTTGGCTTTAAGGGCGCGGGCCCCGTCACTGCGGGGTCAGGGGGACAAAAGGGCCCCGCGCCGGCGTCCACAGCGATGCAGGTGCTGCGTGATAGGTGGAGAAGGTGTGGGAGACACCTTAGTGGCAGCGCCAGGCGCCAGCCACCTCAAGAGCCAGAGTCGAGTCGAGAGGTATGAGCAGGAAGGTTTAGACATGCTAGCCGCCACCCGCACGGGAAGCCCAGAGCCTCCTGAGCGGGAACAGGTCGAGCAGCGCGTCCAAAGAGAGCAGGCAAACTTCTGGAAGTCCGCCAGAACTCCAGCAACCGCCTCAGTTCCGCGTCCCGAGGAGCCGTGGGAGCTGCTCTGTTGGATCACCGGTGCGGACACCCGGGATAAAAACCGGTCGAGCCACACAGTTGAGCCACGGGCAGTCTACCAACAGCACCTGGAGAACCAGGGGTCGGATGTTGCGAGAGTTCGCGGGCACTGGAAGTTCAGAGCTCAGCGTTTACCCCCCAGAGTTAGGAAAGCCTTTCAGGCCCAGCAGCCAAGTGCTCGCCTGCGTTCCGCCATCAGGGCGCTAGAAAGGTATCTAAAGCTGGAAGAGTCGGAGGTCCGGCCGGTCAAGTCCCTTGCGCTTTGGAGGGCAGGGCAAAGGCGGATGAGCCAGAAGCTTGGACCCACGACTAGTAAGCCCCAGTTGAATCGAGAAGAGTTAGATAAGCGCTTGAAGCGGCTCGTCAGGGTGCGCGAGTTCAATCGCCGACGCAAAGCCATCTTGGATCAGGAGTTCGGACGGTTCGTTCGCGTTGCCAAGCCCAAGCCTGCCGAGGGAGAAGAACTCTCACCACCAGAGAGAACTTCAAAGCCCAGTCGGCCGTGGTTGACCCGAAGCAGGGCTCGCCAGGCTTTGGGCCCGAAACGCAGACCATGGCTGACTCCTGAAGACAAGGCGCTTCGAACCTCTCGATTGCAGCGCAGGTACGAGTTGGAGGGTAGGGACCCGGCTTCTACCTCAACAGAACGCCGTGCGGACTTCCACGCCTTCGTAAAGGAGGAGTTGGAAAGGGAGAATAGGGAACTTCAGCAAGACAATGAGCTGATGCACCGGGACGAGCAAGTCAGAAAGCACATAGCGGCTAAACTGGCTGCAGCGTCAGTCCAAGTCGCGGTGTCCCCCCCAGACTTCCCGGAGCGCAGTGCAGTTCAGAAAGCAGTCGCCATCGGCCTGCTAGCGGACGCATGTACTTACTGCCTCCCGGACTGTGACTCCGACGCAGAAACGTCAGTCACCCGCCTGGACTGCATAATGCAGGACGGCGATATCAGTCCGAGCTGGTGTGAGTCCCTGGCAGCGGTGTCCTCGATGGGAGCGCGCCCGAGGAGTTTCGACAGGCACAGTCGCACACCGACGTTGTTGCTGTTTTGGGCCTGGATTGCGGGCGTCAGAGTCAAGGTGTTGGTGGATTCGGGAGCATCCACCAATATTATCGCAAAGAGTACACTGCAGAAGCTCTCCGGCGTCAAGCCGGTGCGCCACGAGCAAGCCATGCGGGTTCGAGTGGCTGACGGCACCACATATGATGCTAATTCCTGCATCAGGCCCAAGCTCCTTGCTGAGACGTCGAAGGGGTCTTACGGCCAGCAGGTTGAGCTTCGGGTAATGCCCCTCGACCTCAAGGTGGATGTCATCCTGGGAGGTCCTTGGCTGGCGAACCTTTCCCCGGTTACGCTGGATTATAAGAACTGGGGTTCGGTCCGGTTCACCAAGGGCAGGGAAGAGGTCGTCATCACCGGCTGTTCGCCGGGGTCCCCGGACCCCAGTCGGTCCAAGGACACGGCAATGGCACTGGTACAGGGAGTCCTTTTGAGCCAACGTCGAGCTCGCCGGGACCTGCGGACCCTCCGAAACAGAGAGGAGCAAGCTTTCGTCGTCTACCTCGGCCCCGATGGGACTTTTGGCGCGTTGGCCTGCAACAAGGGGGGGGGAGACTCCGACGAAGATTCCCCCAACGATGTTGTAGCAGGCCTAGCGTCAGAACCCTCCTCCGGGTCCGAGGATAGTGAAGTCAGCGTGCGTCCCAGCGCAACGGTGCCGGACGGAGCTGAGGAGTCTGAGGGGCCTGGAGGGTTGGTCTCGGACAGTTCCGAGTCCGGCTATAGTGACGTGGAAGGAGCGTGTCATTTGCAGAGAGTAGGGGCGGTGGTCGAGGATATTAGGCCACAGGGATTTGCGAGTACGGTCGACGAGGCCGAGGATCACCCTGACCCTCTCAGCTTTTTCGCTAGCAAACAGGAGGCGAACGGAGCATTTGCGTTGCTTCCGCCAGCGGTGCGTAGACAGGCGATAGAGGATCACGCGGCCGGGAAGCCACCCACCTGGCACGCGCAGGCAGCCGCGGCGCTCCAGCAGGGCCGGGGTCTGGTCGCGGAGCGACGACCCCGAGCACGGCGTAAGCGAGTGCGTTGGCGTGACCAGGTCGCAGCAGTCGGTCAGCCTGGTGCTGAAAGTGGCCCCTCCACCGGGCAGCCGCCGGGACCAAAAGTCCCCACCGTCCCGAGTCCTCAGAGTCAGAAGTCGCGAGCCTCGGCACCAGTCGTGCCGCCAGACACTACCCCGCCGCCAGCTCCGCAGACCACAGACCCGCCGGTACCGGCCGCCCCGCCAAGCACTACCTCGCCGCCAGCCCCACAGACTGCTCAGGCCTCCCCGGAACCGCCGGAGGACGAGATAGACGAGACGGTGTCGCCGGAAATCTGGCAGCAGCTTAGGGACCTGGAAAAGGAGTTCGCAGATGTCATTTGCACAGAGCTGCCGGAATCAGTCCAGTCAAGGGAATTCAAGTCCGGCATCCGGCTCAGGCCAGATTGGAGTGGGAACGCCTTGCACCGGCGAGGGTACAAGCTGTCGCAGGAGGAGTTGCGGCAACTCCGGCAACAGCTAGATGAGCTCTTAGCCAAAGGGTACATACGACCCTCGGCCTCTCCGTGGGGTTGCCCTGTGCTGATGGTCCCCAAGCCGAGTAATCCCAAGGAGTTGCGTCTAGTCATTGACTACAGACAGATCAATGAGATCACAGTCAAGGACAAGTACCCCCTCCCGGATGTCCAGAGTCTCTTAGATGACCTACAAGGGGCTACCGTCTTCTCTACGATGGATGCCCTTTGGGGATTTTGGCAGGTTCCTATGAAAGCAGAGCACGTGGAGAAAACCGCAATGACTACGCACTTTGGAGCGTACGAGTGGTTGGTCATGCCTATGGGATTGTCAAACTCCCCAAGTACCTGGCAAAGGATGATGCAACAGTACCTCGGGCACCTACCCTTTTACAGAGTATTTGTAGATGACATCATGATTTTCTCGGCTGAGGTTCCGGGTAAGAGCGCCCATGAGGTACACCTCGACCACCTCCGCCAGGTCCTGGAGGCATGTCGAAAGAATTCCGTCTACCTCAAAAAGTCGAAAGTCAAATTGTGCAAGCGATCAGTCCGGTTCCTAGGGCATGTGGTGGATCGGGATGGATGCCGTCCACAGCAGGATAAGGTTGCGTCGGTACGCGATTGGCCAGACCTAGAAACTGTCACACACGTGCGACAGTTTCTGGGCATGTGTGGCTTCTACCGGAGGTACATCCAGAACTTCGCGGATATCGCGTACCCGTTGACCCGCCTCACCAAATCCGGCGTGGACTGGACCTGGGGCGAGAATGAAAAGGCAGCATTTAAACAGCTAAAAACTGCCTTGATCTCCTCCCCAGCCTTGGCCCTACCCGATCAAAAGGGTGCAGCAGACGGTTCCAGACCATTCTTTGTGCAGACAGATGCCAGTGGAGTAGCACTAGGGGGTGTACTCATGCAGGATCAGGGACGAGGCTTACAGCCCTTGGCCTTTGAAAGCCGGCAGTTCTCCAGCGCAGAGCAGAACTATCACGCTGGGGAACGGGAGCTTTGTACCATCCATCATTGCACCACGGTCACCTGGAGACATTATCTGATTTTCACATCATTTAAGCTCATGGGAGACCATAAACCCCTTCAGTGGCGCTTCGCCCCAGCTAGGGAGCTCAGCCGACGTCAGGCTCGCTGGTACGAGGACTTGGTAGAGGTAGGAGTCCATCAGATGGAGCACGTGCCAGGGCGTTGTTTAGTAGTACCAGACGCGCAGTCCCGGCGACCAGACTATCAGGAAATGTCAGCCAGAGAAGGGTTGAAGGAAAAAGGGATTGTGGATCGCGCCACGGATGGGCCCAGAGACTCCGCACCGACAGGCAAGGGGTCCGAAGAGGACGAGGATCCTACCTCTGTCCTCGGGGCAGTGGATCGCACCACCGATGAACCCGAGTACTCTGAGCCGAAAGGCAAGAGATGTGAAGGGGACGAGGATCCCACATCTGTCTTAGGCGCCACCTTCGAGTATAGTGATTCCGAGGACGAGTCCTTCCCTCCCACCAGTCCAGCACCGGTCATTGGTGAGCTCACCCATCTGAATGGGCTCACGTGGGTAGAGTCGCCGGCCCTTTGGCTGGACGCAGCTGCCGCCCTAGCAGTAGGCGAGAAATCCTTGAGGGATGCCGAATCGCTGGCAGTCATGACCAGAGCAGACCGAGCTAGGGAACAGGCCACAGCAGAAGTCCAGAGTCACCCGAAGTTCCCCCACCCTGAGGCCCAGAGTCATCCAAAGGCAGCCGGAAAGGTACCTGAGCCCGTTAAGCCCCCAGAAGGTAGCTCCCACTACGACCAGGTCGAAGATCGCCAGGACTGGAAGCTGATCAAGGAGCGCTTTGAGGAGATAGCGGCCCAGTACGGGATGTTTGACGTTGACGCGTGTTGCGACTCCATGGGCGTTAACCGGCAGGTTGACACCTATTGGACCGACTGCTTGAAGGAAAAGTGGCGCGGGAAACACGTTTGGTGCAACCCCCTTACACGAAGGATTCAGACTTGATAGAAAGAATTCTTCGGCATTTCCTTGCTGAGTGGCGCGCCGATCCGGAAAACACCTCGGCGATGTTCCTTCTGCCAGACTATGACGCCCCCTGGAGGCGGTTGATTCACCCCAAGTATGGGCTTCATCCGGTCAAAGTCTTTGACACGAAGGACGAAAAAGGTCGTCCCAACCACCTCTTCGAGTCCCCTGATGGAGGTCGACCCCCGCTGCGCTGGCCGGTCCTTCTGGTGTGGGCCCCAGCAGCCAGCAGGGCAAAGCCCCGGGCGCCGCCTGCGCGAAAGGACAGTGAGGCAGAACCCGACGAGCCTTTAGTCACTACAGGGGTTGCAGCAAGGGCCAGGGCAGCATCAGGCCCACTGAAGGCTGATGAGTTCGTCCGCGCCTTGCAAGCGGAATACGAACGCAGCCGGTACCTCAGCTCGTTGAAGGAGGAACTGGTCGCAGCCCCACATCAGAGGACAGACACATTTCGCATGGTAGACGACATGATATGGCGAGTGGCAGAAGGGCGGTATCAGCTAGTGCTAGCTCAGGATTCCCCCTCAGAGAGCTGGTGATGCGCGAAGCACACGAGTCCCCAGCAGCAGGGCACACAGGAAGGGATAAGACACTGGACAGGGTATCCCGTCGCTTTTGGTGGCCACGCATGAGCAAGGATGTCACCGACTGGTGCAAATCCTGCGTTGTGTGCCAACAGACCCGGCCACGCAACGGGTATCCAGACGGTCAGCTTAACCCCCTGCAAGTCCCAGTAAGACTGTGGCAAGTGGTTAGTATCGACTTCGTCACTGGGCTGCCCCGCACAGAGCGAGGGTACGACGCGTTTGCTACCTTCACGGACAAGTTGTCCAAGATGGTGCACGTAGTCCCCATGCTTTACGCTGACAGCTCAGATGCACAGATCGCGCGCATGTATTTCGACCAAGTGTGGCGTTTGCACGGCGCTCCCATGAAGATCGTCTGTGATCGGGACTCCCGCTTCAGGGATGAGATGCATCTCGAGCTACATCGGTTGATGGGAGTCCAGGTTGCCTCTACCACGCCGTACCACCCACAAGGTGACGGGCAGGCAGAGCACACAAACCACACGGTCGAACGCATGTTGCGCGCGTACGTCGACGCCAACCAGCACGATTGGGATTTATGGTGTACCCCTGTCGAGTACGCCATTAATGACTCTCGTTCCGCCGTCACGGGATTCACCCCTTTTGAACTGACGTATGGTCACGCTCCGGCCTCTCAGCTGGACTTCTTCGTGGAGGCAGCACTTGCATCACGGAGAGGCCGAGCTAAGGGGGGAAGGGGCGCAGCAGTAAAAAAGGGTACAGCCCACGAGACACATCTGGAAAATGGCGAGGCGATCCGGGATCGTTCTTTTCGTGATCCGGAACGGGATCGATCCCGGGAGGGAAGTTTCTTACGGGATCGATCCTGGAACGCCCCGGGTACGGGAACGATCCTGGAACGCTCCAGGTACGGGAACGATCCTGGAACGCTCCAGGTACGGGAACGATCCTGGAACGCTCCAAGTACTGGAACGATCCTGAATCGATGGGGGGACACTCATGATAAGTCCAAGGGTCGATTCAAGCATTCAAGGCAAGTACCATGAACCGCACATTAAAAAAAAGGTAGACTTTCACAAGGCTAGAAAGCAGGAGGCAAATTCAAAAAGAAAGAAATCAACAAATCCACATAAATAGATACACCTTTGAGTACACAAGCTACTTCATTTGCATATGTTCATACGGTCTCCACTAAGATGGTATCACTGGCTATTATACTCTTCTTCTTTCTCATCTATACTTCCCACTCCTATAGCGTTTTGGTGTTGGGGTATTTTTGTCAAAGTTGCAAGCCACTTGGTTGGTTGCGCAAGCTTCACACGCGATTGTGTCGTATTCCATCTTTTAACTTGGGTAAACAATCTTGAATACTCCTTGCTGAAGGTGTTTGGCACCTCTGTCTGCACATGCGATAGTGCCACAGTGAGTAACAGTTGAAAAGAACTTATGCGCAAAAAACAACAAAGGGTAAATAAGTACTTACCACGGCTTGTGACTTCGTGCACGAGTTCTCATTTATTTCATACTCGACGGCCTAGTCTTTCAAGCTTGGGCCACTGGCCATCTGGCTTCTAGAGTTTTCTTTCCCTTTTCTTCTATTGCTCGTGCTGATTTTTTTTTTGTCTTATTATCCGCATTTTTTCTTTTTGGGAAGGTGATGCTTGCTTGTTGGTCTCCGAGTAGCGCACGTCCATGTTTTGAGTGGCCATCCTGAGGAACGAATCGTGGTAAAGCGCAACACACATAAGCTGACATGCTGAGCTCAACTGAGAAGCAAAGCAAAGCAAACAGCAAAGTTGGGCAAAGCTGAGTCGAGTTGAGCAGAGCTTAGTCGAGTTGAGCTAAGTTGAGCTAAGTTGAGCTTAGTTGACACGCTGACAGGAGCAAAGCTGACACGCTGAGCTGATATAAGCTAACGAGCTAAACTAAGCGGAGCTGACAAACCGAGTTGAGCTGACACACAGTTACAGGTACGGGATAATATAGCATAGGCTGGAATATGTGTGTATATGTGTGTGCCTGTTGTGTTATTCCTATGCTAGGATACGCGTGTACCTCTCTGTGCGTGTGCTATGCCTGTGGTAGGATATATGTGTATCTCTATACCACTGTTATGCCTGTGATAGGATATGTGTGTGTCTTTGTGCTAGTGTTATGCTTGTACACACCTATCCTAGCACAGGCATAACACTAGCACAGAGATACACACCTATCCTAGCACAGGCATAACACTAGCACAAAGATACACACATATCCTATCACAGGCATAACAATGGTATAGAGATACACATATATCCTACCACATGCATAGCACACGCACAAAGAGGTACACGCATATCCTAGCATAGGAATAACACGACAGGCACACACATATACACACACATTCCAGCCTATGCTATATTAAACGCAGTAATGCAAACTGAGCAAAGCTTAGCTGAGTTGAGTTGAGTTGAGCTGAGATGAGCTTAGCTGACACGCTGACATGAGCAAAACTGACACGCTTAGCTGATATGAGCTCAAAAGCTAAGCTCTCAACTCAAACGCGTTGGCGCTGAGTTTGGCGCTAAGTGCTGAGCTAAGATAACGGCTGAGCTGAGTTGAGTTGAGTGAATGCGTAATAGAGTGAGTAATGAATTTTTAGTGAGTGGTCCGTAGTGTGGGTTGTGAGGTTATGAGAGTGAATACAATTACCTTAATGCACGTTCGTTCTTCACATTCCCGCTCCTTTGAAGTTTCCGCCTTACCATACCCAACACCCCATGCAGTGTGAGAATAGCTTGGTTCCAAAACCTCAAAGAACATAGTGAAAAATAACATGCTTATCTTGATCTTATGTAAGACCAGAAAGTGCGCGATACCATACCATACTTTCATAGTAATCACACATATCCTAAAAGATCTAAAACACGGGAGCACATATGTGGGAAATTATTTTTGCGACGAAATATTACACCTCTTTGTGGCGCGACGGGAGACAAGTGGTCACAGACACAAGAGTGTCAGACCTACTCAAACCCAAGATGCCATACATTACAACAAGGCCAATACCTTGTTGCTCGCGGATCAAGGGCGCTCCAAACAAACCCACAGACCAAGGGTGCAGGCGCCTTCTTCTACAAGAGTAGAAAGCGTGACCACAATGGTTCCTTCAATGGCGCAGTCACCAATGTGTGGCCAAGGGAGTTCGTTTTTGCAACGCAACAAAGGAGGTGTAATATTTTGATACCTATGCTAAATAAAATAATTCTCTTAAAATAATTCTAAAATAAGTCTATACATTAAAACAAAACAGTATGATAAAAAGAAAATAAACCACCACTCTAAGTGGGGTAGGATTTTACCTAAAGGGAATCCGGCCCAGTTCGCCTAATTATTACCCAGCAGTTCAATCGCGATGGTTCCACGCGACGAGGCCACAATCGACACGGCGTTCCACCTGCTTTGAGTCCACAGAGGCCTCAAGCGTGACACGATGCGTGGTACAAAAAAGAGAGGTGCCTCATTCTCAACGGTTCCACCTGCTTTGAGCCTGCAGGACCCTCATGCGTGACACGATGAGTGGTACACAAAAGAGGGGGGCCACAATCCACACGGCGTTCCA